>JAQGAS010000891.1:0-31076 GCA_034686365.1 Pachymerium ferrugineum | reverse complement strand
CAAACGGTTTTGGCTTCTGCTGTCTCGAGCATCTAATTTGTAAGTACAGAAATCCCAAAGAACACTGCATTCCTAACATCGACAAGAAGGTATCATTTATTTTATTTCGTGTAATTCGTTTTTAAAATTTTGAGTAAGGTAGAGATTGAAAAAATTGCCTCTCCCTATAGATTCAATTTTAATTTAAAGATTTTTTAAAAATATAATTTTTTGTTATCTCGAGTGTTGGAACTAAAATTCCCTCCGCATGACCTCATCATTTCATTTGCCTACTAAGAATGCAACAGATGATGTGAAAGGGTAAGAGGGGATACTGCACGGTGTCCATAACATGCATTAATTAACTGGGTCTAATTGCATTAGGGCTAGGTGCGTTGTTTGGCCATGGGAGGGCATTAAAACCGTCGCTGACCCTTGGAATTAATAAAATGGAATAATCAGGTTTCCCTTTGCTGCCCACTTAAGTATAAGGCGGATGTGCGGTCAAATGAGGTCCGTTTTCCAGTCGCAGCTTCTCACACCTCTACCGAGCGTTGTTGTTATTGAACAGTCGCCACCTGATGGAGAGTCGGAAGAGGCGGAGTAATTTATAAAGGAGGTATGGAGGTAGCAATTATTCCACGGAATAGAAGTGGGCGGAAAATTGTATTTCAATGCCAGTATTTTAACCTGTTGCGAATAACTTGTTTTTGATGAATGAGGCAAATTGTGAATGATGTTTTTATGAATTTGATTTTTTTTTTTAAATTAGGTAAATGTTATATATGAAAAAGAAAATTGCCTATGAAATGAAATGTTGATTTTTTTTCTCTTTTTTATAAATGCTTCTTTTCCTATTCAAATCAATTGAAACATTTTGGTGTGTAGTTTAATATTAGACTTCATTCACCTCGGTCCAATAGGTTTTTCAACTTGGGTGACAGATTCGGGCCCACATTGAAATGCCAGTCAGTAGAGGTGGAAAAGATCAATTTTCGGTGCAGCTGCGATTCACACTAAGTAGATTGAGAGGCCAAGGAGGCGCTGAAATTAGTTTTTTTTTTCTTACCATCCGCCCGCTACCTCTTTTCCCAATATTTTTTTCTTTCTTTTTCTGTAAATATCGTCAATGTTTTTAACATGGCATCTTTAAATTGAAAAAAAAGTCTTAAGGTCGATATGGTTAGAGTAAAGTGTGACATTTTTAAAATATGCATGACACAGCTGAGTGCATCACTCGTTGTTAAAGTGTTGTGCTATGCGTGGAAAAGGTGAGAAACAAAAGGTTTACCTCTTGAATAATTCACACTAATTTGAATTTTCAACGGATTTAATAGAATCGAGTGATAAAAAATTGAAAATGAATAATTAGCAAGTCACTGTCTCTTCTGTCTTAGGTAAAACTTAAATAAGAGGATAATAATTTATTATTTCAACTCCCGTCTTATCTCCAAAAACGAAAAATACGATTTCACTTTAATTATTCAACAAGGGAAAATGTAGGAGATTCAACCTTAATAAGAAGTGTTTCTATCTTCAAATCCTCCTGGGTATTTTTTTTCTTTTGAAGAATGCTTCAATGTTTCTAGACAACACACGGGATACATAAGGTTGCAAAATGAACATTCTGCACAATTTTCTTTTTCAAAAGCCACTGCGAGAAAAATATTTTTACTAACTTGAGTAAATAAAAGTTGGAGAAACTCAGCAAGACTTGCAAACATTTGAATTTTTTCTTTTCTTTATTCTCTCCTTTCCAAATAAAACCCAAAGACATGGTTTTGCTGAATGTCTGTCTTCTTCCCGTGTTTACTATAACGTAAAAAAATGTCATATTTTTTTAATTTTTCAAAACTTGAGCTTTCAATATGTGACAGGATTTAGTTGGAAAGATTCTTTAGTCACTGATTGATTTCCACTGCTGATGGATAATAATGCAAGAGTTTTCAGTATATATACACATGAAAAAGAAATCTCATATGAAATTCCTTTTCGGGGGTTTTATCCATTATTCAATAGGACTTTTGAATCCTAGCTGTGGCTGCTGCCTTTTATATGACAGGGCTTAGACTGAGAATTGTGAGGTTGCAATAAAGTGCAAAGAGTGCTCTATGTCTTTTTTTACATTGACTATCTTTTTTCGCTTCCAGTTGAAACGTAATTGCCAAGAAAAATGCTAATTTCCTTTTAATCTTCTCTTATGCCCTCCCATCCTTTAATGCCAATGGTTTGCCTTCACCGTCTTTCGGTGTATAAATTGGAAAATTCATTAATTACACACCTCTAGAGGGGGTTCGAGTTTGGAAAGGTGGCAGTTAGGTTTGCAGTGAGGTCAATGAGATGTTCTCAGATTGTACACCGGAGATGAAGACGTTAATTCAAAGAGATCGGCCAAATGTTTGGGGGTAAAACACAAGTTGAGGTAATAAATTTTATGGTTAAGAGGCAGTTTTTGGCACAAACTGGGGGAAAGATTGAAGAAAAGAAATAGTAAGGGGTTGGGTTAATGTTGAAAGGATGAAAATCAAATTAAATCTTCTCCTTTGAGATTTGATGCATGAAATAGAATTAACGAGTCATTAGTATATTTTGATGAGATTCAAAGGGTTGGGATGTTTTCCTCCCTCTTCTTAATCAATTAATGAAATAGGAATGAGATTCTTCTTTATTTAAATTTGGTAAAAGGATATTTTGGTATTTTTAATATTAACTTCTATCTCGTACACATTAGAAATTACGAAGTAAACATTTTAATTACGCTTGTAAATTTGTGTATAACAATTTTTGAACGCTTTTTTTTTTGTATAATATGAAAATAGTGATGGGTCGGACACAAAATCCAATAGCCTCTTTTTAGTTTTAAGTTCTAAATTTTAAAAATTAGAGTTATTTCTGCATTGAACCTGTTGCTTTTTGAAGATACTCTCATCGAAAATATTTTGGTATGACGACAGATTACGCATGCGCATTCTCTCAAAACATGTGTCTGGAGCCGCCATTTTATTGTTTATATACATGAATGCAAATTGACCATTGAGTTGAATAGGATTCTATCTAAATCGGTGATTTGACGCCTTTACTGAACGAAAAGAACAACCCACTCTAATTTTTCGTTATGAACGCCCGAATAACGAATGTGAAGATCGAAATTCTGAGACACATGACGAAAATTATAAACGCTGTAGGTCGTAAACGTGAGTATCGTACGATAGTTTAACCACAGATTACATACGGTATCCTATATCTTTAGGACACGTAATCTATGGTTTAACCTTGCGACAGATAATGTGTATCGGTTCTTTACAATTATACAACTTTTTTTAATCGTTAAAATCGACTGGACACATGTGCAATGCGTTTTGTAAAATTTTACGACAGACCTCTAACGACATGTAATAACTAACTCTTTTCTTTACGTGACGTCACAGCGGCCGTTTCACACAGCAGGTGGTGGGGACTGATCTTCCACATTTCACACCCTCCCAGTTTATTGCTATACAGTTTGATGGTAGTTTGGGGCGAAAAACTAAGTACAAACTCAACTCATAAAGACGTTTCATTGGCGTCTAAGGTTAAGGGGTTGAAGTGGTTTTCTACGCCCTAATTTATTACCTGCAGTGTTTCTTCTCGATTCTATTTGCAGAACTTCTACAACACATAAAAATGTTGAAGAATTTAAGAGTCGAGCAATAAGGTTTTGTTTGGGTCGGATTATACGTGATGGCGGTCTACTATATTCTTGTTTGTGCTCTTCCAACAGAAGATATTGGTATCGAGATAGACATGTGGGTCAAAAGGCATTTTGCGCGTGGAAGCACGGGATGAGAGAGGGTGGGTTGGTGAGTCTCTTCCATTAGTGACCACTTCCGTCCACTGCGTTAATGATGAAGGAAGAAGGGAGACGCGTTTGGGAAAGACGGTTAGACTGCATGTCCACTATTGGACCGAGTTGAGCCTTTGGCCTTTCCTAATTTCCTGACGAAACCTATCGGCCTTAACTGGAGTGACGACAATCATTGGTTTTCTTGTCAAGTTGGGTGTGGCAGATGGTGAAGGTAGGGGAAGGGGGAGTTTAGTTTGGCGCTTTAATCAGGAGGCTCTGTCTTGCCTCCATCATTTGTTCTTTTTCTTTCTTCAGGGCAGAACAAAGAGCAACGAAGTTGCAGTCGTATTGTGTCTTGTTTAGACTTTAAAACTTGAGGGTTTGCAATTTTATTTATGCACTTTTCTAGGTGCATTGCCCTCTAAAAGATTTTTTTTTCTTACTATATATCATATTTCCATTATGCGGGGAATGCATTTTCGAGATTTTCTAGATGAAGTTTCTAGTTTCAGTAAAAGCTCAAACTTGTACTTTCCCCTTAAAAAAATCAAGCGAAATGTAGTTTTTAGTTGACATGGCAAGTTACCACAACAAACGTAGATGAAATGCTAAAAATATCATTTGTTTATACTTAGTCGTCTTTGAGGAAGAGAAATCATGTCTTTTTCTTTAAGTATTTTTTTTTTTCAATAATATATACACACGTACATTAAACTTACACAGTAATTGAGTAGGACTATCCGACAGATGAAAGTTGTTTTCTTTTTTAAAGAAATATGAATAGAAAACTGCAGAGAAGACATTTGTTGATAGGTTTTTCGCAACATGTGCATTTTTTTTTTGGGTGATCCATCATAGACTTATTTGATGTTTTTTTTTTAAAGATTATTTTTAGTTTGTTGAGTATTCAACTTCATTTTTTAAGACGAATTGATTTGATGATGATGGGAGCCTTTGATGCCACTCGATTTGCAGTACATGATTTATAAGATGTCGTTGAGTCGTTGCTAGTAGACAAGTAATCATTTTCCGTTTGAAGAGTGGTTATCTATTAAGTTAAACCCGATTTGCATTCGTGTTTTCATTTTTTTATTAATGATGAAAGGAAAATTATTTGCCATTTTAAAATCATTAAACGGTTTTTGATTTCACCCTAATTAGTTTGCCCTTTTAATTTTAAAACTCCACCGATATCTTTGAAAGAGTTTCTTAGGTGATTATAGTGTGTAAAGTTGCCCAATTATTTTCCTAACTTTGTCATTTGGCTTTTATTAAGTAATCAGCAGCCCTAAGGTCCCCTTCCACCCATAAGTAGTTTGCACCTTTACACCAATTTTTGTGCACATAAAAAAATTTTTTCGCCCTATTTCCTTTTCTCTTAATCACCATTTTGTTCTGCATTTTGCAGTCATAAACAAGAATTTTTTTCTTTGGTCAGACTTTTACACGTTTACAACATTTTTAACCATCGTGTCGTACGTGCTGATGTATGGAATTTAGGGAAAAGGGGCGTTTAAAAAGTGCAGTTTAGGGTGCATAATTTAACAAGCACGTATTATGTGCGTTGGGCAAATGTTTATGTATGGTAAGACATGCAAATTACGTGAAAGGGACAGGCAGTAATTAATGTTTTTTAATAACAAGTCATGAACCTATGGATATTTGCATTTTCAAGAGATCGACATTAACGCCCGGTTATGACGTATGAAAGTGGTAAAAAAGATTTCATTGCGACAAATAAACATAAGAAGGAAATTATTAATCGGAGAGAGAGAGGAGCAAGTTTTGCACTCGAGCTCATTTGAGTCGTTCAAGTGCCAACCCCATCAAAATTAATACGTCGTGCAAAGGCTGAAACAGTTTGCCCGAAGAGGCGGACGAGAAGTACAGTTTGGCATACAAATTACGGGTAATTCTGTTGCCATTATACTGCATACTGTTATTGCTTTTGTATGTTGGGGAGGAACGAGAAACCGTCGTCATCTAAGGAAATGAGTTTTCACCTCCCTCAAAAGAATGTGGCGTTTTCAAATGTTCCAAACCGAACGTTGCGCGCCCTAATGAATTGCATGATGCAAATGACTAATGAATTGATGGAATAAGAAAATAATTCGAGTGTATCGAAGCATTTGTATAAAGAACATGAAGCTAAGAAAATGTGTTGGTTTTACTTTTAAGTTGATGTGTGGAAAATTGTTTATGTTTTAACTATGTTGAAAATTAATTAGTTTTTTTGTTTATTCAACATTAATTTCATTGATATGTGGGATTAAAATATGTCGGGGATTAATTTAAAAGAATTTTATACTAAGAAATTAGAGTCAAGTGTTGTTTTTATTGTAGATAATAAAGTGCTTGGCATATTTGTAAAGAACAAAAACATTCTTTGGAAGGAGAAAAAAATCCTTAAGAAAGGGTTTTAGGTTTAATTGGTAGCGTATTATAAAAGTTGATGGGGGGCATTCAACTGCTCATCAACAAATCTTCATCTTCTAAACCAGCTTGGCATGGAATCTTTTAAAAACCAAGAGGTGGGATTCTCTGACTTGAGAGAAATTTCTTTTATTCTCTAATTTTTTTTCTTTCTTTCATTCTTTAATATTTTTTTTGTTCTTTATACTGTAAAAAAAACTGTTTAAAGATTTTTTGTAGATAATGGAAGAGAAAGAAGGAAAAAGAGGTATCATAAAATGTGGGAAATGTCATGGTAAAATGGTCATAAATGAGTAGCAAAGCCTTGGAAAGGATCGTACTGGGTTTAGTTGAGTTCTTTTAAGTTTTTGGGATTAGAAGTTGATACAATAACGTTGGTATTTTTTAAAAGTTTTTAGCATAGGAAAGACAGATAAAAGAAAAACATTTCTAGGGAAAATAAAGTGCCAAGTTGATGGAGGTTCCTACTGGGAATAAATCTCTTTTTATTCTTAAAGCTGGTTTGTCGTCCTTTTAATAAATTATACGGTTCAATCTCTGATTTGGTCACTAGTGAATTTGTAATGAAATGAGTAAAATGTCGAGGTCCAGCGATGATGGAGGACCGAAAGAGGTTTGTGGTCGCCGTTGAATGACAGTGACAGAGTGCGGCAGCCCCCTTCCCCCATTGCACTGCATCACGACACACTTAAAAATATTGGTTTTCATTCATCATACATCTGTCTTGTAAGGAAAAAAATTATAGCAGTACGTGCAGATAAAAATAAAAAGAAACTTTCATAAAAATTTTAAATTTATATTTCTAAAATTCTATATAAATTTATTTTTTTATAGGTGCAGGCTTCGGAGATAATTTGAACGAATCGTACCCACCCAACGTGCCACCTCGTAATACTTCGATGGGAAGAGCGAATGCACGTGGCAATAGCCACGGTCAATCAGGTGGAGGTCCTCACGATAGAGACAACGAGTTTGAGCCGGCTTGCCTCGTACGGACGCCATCAGGAACAGTTTTATTTCCAGGTGAGGGGAAACTGATTAATTCTACAGACATCCCAACAAATATAATAAGCATTCATTTCCTGAACCTCTCATCTTTTTCTATTGCAAGTGTTATTTGAAAAAATCTAATTTACCCCCTACCCTCACAATTTTATGTAGTATTATAAACATGCGCGGAATAGGAAATGAAGGATACATGCTCCTCTATTTTCTAAAAGGTGTGTTGAGAAATGGCAACAAATTCGTATGATGGTGTATAACTCGGGTGCCCTCTGTTCTCTGTTTGCGGTAGCCACTGGCTACGATGAGAAATGGTGTGGTCTGCATTAAACTGACCCCGATCCACAGGAATAAATAGAGCATCCATCATAGGGGAGGAGAAAAGGGCAAAAGAGACGATGAAGAGAAGGTGGACGATTTGTTACGAGATGCTCAAGGTAATGTAGTGAATAAACGATGTGTCTACATAACCGCGAAAAAGTGTTGTCAATATTTGTTTTTTATTCTCTCCCTGTTTTAAGTTATTTTTTTACGTTGATGAATGATGATGTTAGGAATAAAATTCAAGTTTTGAAAAATGAGGGTTAAAGAGAAAAGTGTAAAGTAAGTTAACATCTTTTTTTGGATGTTATTAAAGGTCGAAAATAGGAATTTCTTTTATCGATTTTTTGGTTATTTTTTATTATTTTTCTTTCTACTAAAAGAATTGGAGTGTATAAAGATGATTTGGGAGATGTAAAGTTGTAATAAAAGAGATCTTCTGAATTTGCTACCTGAAGCGAACCGAATGCAAATTGAAATGAGATTTTTTTGAGATGTTAGAGAAGGTATTTACGTTGAAAGTTTTTGCAAGGAAATTCCATTTCGATTGAAATGTTATTATATTGACATACATATAACTTGGACTAATTACATTTTGCAACGTCGCGTACAACAAGTGCAGAAATAAAATCAAATTAAAGTTAAATTTAAAAAATAGCACGTAGCAGATTTCATCTCCCGCTCCGAAATCAACACTCACCAACTCTGATTACCCCTTGGAGTAGTGACGTGTTGCTTGACCCGCGTTCTCTCGGGGTTCACACGAACGCGCCGAAACCATTACCGGGAACGCATGATTCCGTGAAATAAGCCCTCGACATAAAGACCAAAACCAACTGCAAAATCCCATAGATACGTTCTTATATGAAAAACATCCACTTCCGATTTTTTTTTGTTGTTATGCCGCGTCTTTCTCCCAGTCGCCATCATGTCTTGCGTGTTGTATTTACTGCATCTTATTACAGAATTGGGATTTGAGGCCACTGTTAAACATACACCCTTTTCTCTTGTTTCATTTCTCTTTTTTCCCTCTACACTTCCTCTCTCTAATTAAAATGCATGTCGCCAGTTTGCTTGTAATCTTCTTTCCGCCCTCAATATTATCCTCAGTGCTCATCTTCTGGCATTCGGTCCCCGGACGGTCGTTCTAAGACTCGGTCGTGCAAGTAAATTTTGTAATCTTCTTTCTATCTTCCTTATTGTTCTGTGAATGATGTGGTTTCGCACCTATGTTTAACCAAGAAAAAAAAGTTTCTATCGTGTTAAAGTTAAATGAATTGTCTTTGATACACGAGCATAAATTTTACCAAGAGAGAGGAGGGGGCCTAAAAAAAAAGAGAATGAGATTGGTGTGTGTGAGAAGAGACTTTGTTGCAATATATTAATTAAAAAATTAATTAAGTGGAGGGTTATAATTTATTTAACGCAAATTGAGACAAGCTGATTATGTTGGAAACGTGAGCGCTTTTGGAATCGATAGTATGATTGTGCACTCTCTTGTAAATTTAATAACTAAGGAAAGAAAGAAAAAATTTAATCAATTTAAAAAGTTATTTCTGTTTTATAAACGTACGAGTCGCGTGCTTTTATTTTTTTTAAATTGAAGCACGGTTTTATTTTAAAACCTTTCTCCTTAAGAAAAAATAGTAATCTGGTGGAAATAAATCCGGTCCATTAGATTTTTCAATTTTCATAAATGAAATTATGCGTAATACAAGAAAAAATTTATAACATTTTGGAAATGCATATTTTAACTCCGTTCTTGTTTTTATTTACGTTCCCAACGTACAAAATTGGTCGTTCATAATTCGGGGTCGATATGATAGTAGGGCCACACAAAAGTCGAGGAACCAGTGACGCGTATCTAAAAATAAAGTGCAGACAAGGGGGTGGATGCCAGTTACCAAGCTTGGAATAATATTAGTAATAAATGAGGCCAATTTCCTAGGCCGCTCGCTGGGGTCATCAGCGCATAAGCTCGAGAACTCATCGGGAAAAATTATGGCTTTATTGTCCCCAACGGTGAGACTACGTTAGGGAAAGGAAAAAAAAGCGAGCGAAAGCGACGCCCTCGGTTTCGAATTCGATAATTCCCAACGCGGATGGAGTTCTGTCGGCTCCATACACCGTCAACGTCACGCCTTATATAGAGTTATATAGTGTTGCGCAAGGGGACTCGATGTAAAATGCGTTATGCGAAGAGAGCTTTCTTGATTTATCATCCCTTTTAGGCCCCTTTTCTCTGCGTGTGAAAAGTAGCCATAAATTTTAATCGGGCGTATGAATATAAATTAAGGATGAAAATGCCTGTACGGGAAAAGCTGAACAAGTGAGGGAATGATCTTTGGTAACCCCCAACCCCTATTTTTCCCCTTCCTCCCTTCTTGTTAAGTTTTAAGGGGATGAGAGAATCTGGTTTCGGTTGAGAGGTCATGTGCCATCTCATCAATTAAATGGCGTTGATTAGTTCTTTACGTCATCGTTTATTACGTGATTTTTAATATTTTTTATGTATTTAAGCTTTTAATGGTATGAAACGAGTGGCTGCGTTTGGATTATGTGCTTTAAGATGATACTTAGATAATGGATGTCATGAGGAAACAGATTTATTTCACCATCCTTATCACGCATGAATTGTGTGTGTAATTTCAGTTAAAATTATTACATTTAATTAAAAGGAGGAGTGAAAATGTTTGCCTTGTCTACCTTGTTATTGTGTATAGGTAGGGATTTGTGATGATATTTAATTTGAATATATATATGCATGTGTATATATGCAATCTATCGACGTTTATTGTGGAAATTCATATACACAATACATGCAACATAATCTACTCCATCATCAAACTGTTCTAATATTGCTCAGTGTTGCATATCAAATATGCAACTCCTAAATCCTCTGCGTTTTATTTAATTTTTTTTTTCACTTTGTAAAATTGCGTTGGATTTAGTTTAGACCTGAAGTAATGTCATTTGTGCCTGTATCAGTCCCGTCTGAATTGGATGATTGTGCCAGCTATAGGTTGTTGTCTGTAAACACACTGAAATGTTCCCTCTCTTGCTCGATGCTCTAACTTGATTTTGTCTGTTGACGTCAGAATTCATCCCAGTGGAAGACGTAGAGTTTTTTCCTTCCCTTACATTTTTTTTTTTCTTATATTATTTTTGTCTTGCTTGGTGTGTAAGAGACACGACATTGGCCAACAGCAATGACGTTTGCCTTTGAAAGACTGGGGAGAGGTTGTCAACAGTCAGCAAGAGACAAGGCAGTAATAGCTGGTAAAGTTAGCTATAGCAGACGCTTGCTTTTGTGATGATGACTCCAGATCTGGAGTTTTTCCAAAAAAAATAAAGAAAGAAGAGAAAAAAAAAGGCAGTGAAGGATACGTTGTATTACTGTACGACTACACATGCCATTCATCGGAAAAGACAAGAATTGGTGTTGGTTTCACAACTGAAAAGTAATTGGGTTTAGGAAATAGAGGATTAGATTAATAAGACGTATGTTCATCATTATGAAGAATTTTTTTTTTTGTTAGAAAATTTTTCTTATTAATCTTTTAAAATTGATTGGTTGCATGTGTGGAAATTGAAATTTCACGCCGTTTTAAATCCGCGGTTGAAGGATTATTTTTGTGGAAAAGTTATCATTTGAAGTTTTAAGCTGTTTATAATCGATAATTTTACTGCTAAACTTGTAAATTATAAATTAAAGTGTTTTTTTGGTGACATAATTAGGAATTTTTCTGTTTACAAAATTTTTTAAATATAATTTATGGTGAAAATTTTGTTTAGTAATTTGTCATGCGTTTAATGATGAAGAATGTTGAGAGGAGGAAACGATGCGAAACCCGCATATTTGCAACGAGTTAAGGTTGAATATTTTAAACTAGTTACAAAGATGTGTGCGGTATCTAATTAGTTTGAGTTTTGAAATATCGCGAAAATTTGATATAACCCGCAACTCTTAATTAATATTATTAATGCTTTGTGTGTTGGTGTAGGAATGATTTCATTGCAAATAACCATTCGCTTTATTATGGAAAAGTATTTTAATTAATGGAGTTAGGTATGAATATACAGAAACACTGCGGCTCTATGCAGGTCACGTGATTTCAAAAGATGTAGCAGCAATAAAATTGCAGCAAAATGATGTTGCACAACTACATGAAATGATCTACCTACACATAAAGTTGATTGCAAAATTCCATTTCTTTCAATTTATTTAGAGCTTGAAACGTTCATACTGCGTATTGTTATCGGGTAGGAATTTCCGGATTCTACGATCATTTTGCTATAACGGATTTTTACTCGTTTCGTTTCACTGACATTAATTTTTTTTTTCAGATTTACCAAAGAATTCTTCACCAACAGTGAAGACATCGACCACTACTAACAGTCCAGTCAAGGGTGATAGTCTCAAATCCAAGTCTGATAGGTAAGGATTTATTTAAAGCACTCATTTTTCAGAGAAAAAAAAAGGAAGGAAATAAGGTTTTGAGAGAAAAGGAACCAGGTGACAAAGGTATCTCTCACTTGAGGGATCAAGCAGAGAGAGATTGTTACCTGGGTTTACATGGGCTGAACTCTTCAGATAAAAGAGACCTCTTTTGACACTGGCCATATCTCTCTCGAGTGGAGGTCACTTAATAACTTTTTTTTACTGTCTCAGACATAAAGAGAAGAGTCTCAAAGAGGTTTTCTCTTGTTCTTAATGTAGTGCTCTGAGGTGGCTTTAAAATTTTTTGATAGGAACCCAGAAAAAAATTGAATTTTTTTTTCTATTTTTTTTTTAAAATGTAATTTCACCATTTTGTGGACATAAAACATGTGGGAATTGGGAAAGTAAACCTTTTATTTGGTGCTGATAAATTCACTTGTTCCTGTTCTGATTCCTCTTTTTTTATTTTTTGAGGAGGAAAAAATGAAGGATTGTGTTTTCAATCGGATTTGAAATGTCTTCTTGCATTTAAGCGCTATTCTTTGATGTTAGATTTGAATTGTATATTTAGATTGGTTTCTTTAATTTCTTTTTTCATTTCCCTTAATACCATTTGACCTCATCATCACTGACAATCGTTATTGAGTATCACGAGGGTGATTTGTCAGAGGCATCGCCCTCCAATTGGTGACGGAGCGCGAGATAGAACGACTCATATATTGATTTTCTTCTGACCCACAAACAAAAAAAAAAGATAGAAAAAGTGGAAATAGATCCGAATGGGTGTATGGACTTTGAACACGACAAAATGTTTTTAAGAAGAGTAAATTAATAATGAAATGTTGACCTGTAGTTTTTATTACAATGAAACTAAAGGGGAGCTTTAAAACGTTCAATTTAGTTTCAATTGATTGTAACGTACAAATCAGTTTTCTTTCAACGTTACAGTTTTAATTTTGTTTGGGGTGTCAAACTGGCACGACCCGTGATGCCAATTTTGTTTTAAACCGCCCGGTGCCCTAGTCGAGTGTAGAGCTCTAAATGAAGTCGCAACGCAAGGGCTTAGAACTGAGTTAATTTATATAATTGTATTAATAAGGGAAACAAATGACAGCTCACTAACTCCCTCTGTGAGCGTGTGGCATTTGCTTGAAATGTGTGCAGTGTGCCAGGCAGAGGTCACACGACGTATTTCAATGCCAGCAACGCGAAAGTAGTAAACTATTTTCACTATTTTTATTTAACGTAAAAGTAATCGACTATGCATAACTGGGGAATTTATATTCTCACTTCATTCAATATTGCATTTTAGAAATTGTGCAGAAACAGATGCGGAGTAATGCGATATAATCCCAAAGTTAAAGATGGTAATGGGCTAATATAATTCACTGCTAGTTGCTGTATTTCCTTGATTATATTTATGAGTTATCATCAGTGTAATTGGAAAACGGAGTTTGAAATTTATTCACTAAATGGGTTCGTTCTGACAATAGGTATAAATTAAATTCGTAGGCGTTTCGGAATATTTTTCGGATAGACGAGCCAAGTTTCGTCCAGATCAATTAATTAATAGAAAAAAAGAATGTTGAAAAGAAGGGGGGCGTTGTTTGTTCGTGTAATTTGTCAAGTGACATTTGTCGTCTTAAAAAGGTGTCTGATTGGAAGGATAAATCTTCTTAGCGTTTATTACTGGGCGTGCGAGGAAATTTTGTTGAAATTAATTGTTTGTTGTTTCATAGTGAGAGTAATTTGAAGATGAGAGTAGGGAGTTTTAAAGAAGAAATGGAATTTTCTGCGAGAATCGTAGCGAAAATGAACAGCTGTGAATTTTCCTTAATTTTTCCCTCGTCTCTCAGTTTTAATTGTAGCTCTAAATTACTGCGCATCAATTGATCGATGTTCGGAGGTCATATGTGAAGAAAAAATTCTCTCGTTTCCCACACCCATTTTAATTGAAACAATATAAAATGGGTGAATACGTGTGCGGGTGGGTGTTAGAATAAAAAGTGGGGCTTGTCTGGGAAAAGATCACGCAATTACCTGAGAGCTACAGGTTTTTGCGATGCGTCATTTAGTCCAGCAGGTAAATTAAGTTGATTGAAGCGTGAGTGAGAATATCAGTAACGATGGGGATGTGACTAACAAAAAAGAGGGGGAGACGCGAGCCAAATCAGCACGACACACATTAGTGAGATTCATGCAAGGCGAAGTGATCTGTGAAAAGTTGCCTGTACGTGTCGCTAGGAAAACAGCGGCGCTGCAGTGTTTGCAGCACGCGAAAAAGAGTGACGGGTTTGGCTCGGCTTCTCTTCTGACCAACCCTACACAGCAGATTCGATAGCGCCTGGTGTTGCAGCTCGTGCATCGACAAGAAGAGAAAAGGCGGACTTTTCTAGAGGATTATGTGAATAATAAGTCAAATGGAAACGTGGGCGTGTGTGTTCTCGACTTGATTAATTCCCCACATTGAACCAGTCGTTCGTCTACTTTTGTACAACCTTTTCGGAAGCCGTAGAGTGGGTGCGGAGTGCAACGCCAGCTCGATCGGGCTTGTGATGCTCCGGGGACTGTGGTGCAGCGTGACGCCGATCTCTTCCATCGGTTTTGCCGTGCTTTTATCGGGCGTTCGTCGGACGCGATGTCATGCGATGGTGACCCGGCGCTGCTGTCTCTGACATCGGACAATTCGCACCAGGCATTGTAAGTATTTTGCTAGATCAGTGAACGACAATTCGAGTGACGAGTCTTGGCCTTCTTTCGCCCTCATTTTTAATCCCCCAAGGCATTGGCTTCCCTGCCGCGCCGCGTTGTTAGCTCAGGCAGTTTCGTGAGGGGAGCTTCTTATCAACGCTTTCTTATATCGTTTTGACATGAAACTTTCAAACGTCTATTCATACACTAAAGATTTTTTTCCTTGGTTGAGTATATGGAAATACAAATTGCTTGTTTAGAATTTTTACTTTTTTTTGGAATTTTATCTATTTATTTTTGCTCTCCGCTCTCTCTCGTTTGCTATTTACACAGTTGAACGAATGCAAAAATCTTTTCTCATTTTTACTGACAAGACGAGACAGCCACGCTGATGCGAGCATGAAATTCAATTAAACATTTGAGTGTGATGAGAGCTGGAAAACATTTTTCTTGAGAACCAATATGGCACTCTACTGAATTGCTGCCCTTACCAGCCAGTATGGTGAGAATAAGACCCATTATTCCTGTCTGCAAGAGAGATGTAATTGAATCGGTAGAGAGGGAGAAAGAGAGAAAAGCTGCTGCTTCTTTCTTTCTGGTTATATAGTTCTTCAATGTGATGAGAAAGAGATGATGTCATTAGACATGGTAAGGTATGTTTTTTATCTTATTTCTTCTTTCTGTGCGATGAAAATTTGCAATTTGCTTGCTCATTGGTTATCTTCACTCCTCCCTTTACAACTCAACAGTTTATTAGATGGTTGAAGGTGTAGAAGGTGAAGTGCCATCTATTGACACGTCGATGAACTTGCACGTTCTGATTAGATGAGAAGACGAGGCTATAAAAGTGTATGGATTTATTCCTAGACCTCAGCCCGTATTTATTTTTCTTTCATCTTTTCGGTTTGTTTCTTCTCTAACTGAAAAATATAGATTTTTTTTCACTTTTGTTTGCTATCACCTCATCTCTCTCTTCAATTTTCGCAACGAAAATGGTTGTAACGAGTTGGAGGAAAATGGGTAAAGCCAAAAAACACGCTTGACAGCCTTCCGTAACATCTTGGAAATATATAAAAAATGCTTGAGGGTCTTATATAAGAGCAAAAGAAAAAAAAATCACTTCAATAATTTTGGTCCATTGATCTTCAAATAACACAAACGCTATTTTTCCACTTCAAAGCCGATATGGAATCTCTTGAAGAACATTTTTTTTAGCTTCAATTTTTTTTTTATTTTGTTCTCTTCCTTTCCAAAAACCTGTGATCTCGTTCCGTTAAAAAGAGAGTAAAAGAAAAAAAAACTTGTTCTCGGAAGTTGTAACAAAGCGGAGTTAATCCAACGAATAGTGGCTAGAAATGATGGAGTGAAAGTTTCGGTTTTCGGCAGATCAATTTGAAGTTCACACGATAATTTTCGAATTAAACTTCACGGAAATGGAATATTTCATACTCGACGTGAAGAGAATAGCGGTATGATGATGAAACTCAATTATATCAAAAAAAAGAAAGGAATCTTTAAATGTGGGGATTGGCTTCGGCTTTTTATGAAGAATTCTATTCTTGCTTCCTCTATTTTTGAGCTCGTCGTTGGTTGGAGAATTTATTGGAATTTGTAAAAATTTATCCCTTTTTCCCTCTCCAACACATCCATAAAAAAATGAATCGTCCAACTTCCCTCAACCATGTCCTCCCCGTTCATTGCCACATAACTCTATGAGGAAACATGAAAAGGAATTGTATAGTTGTTATTTTTTTTCCTTTCTAACTTATATTTCCCCAAACGATTGGGACTATTGGAAACGCGTACATCATTTTCTTTCCATGTGGATTTTTTTCCCCTTTTCTTTTTCGCTTCTTCAGTCGAATTGAAGGTAGGTCCTTAGGGAGAAAGGTATATCTTAGAAACGTAGTCTTTTCAGTGATGGTGGCGGCCCCGAGTCGTTGCCTCTCTTCTTCGTAACGACTCTTGTGCCTCGTTTCCATGGTGATGGTGAGCTAGGGTGCCCTGGATCGATGGCCGTGGGACTCCACAAGACGCACCAAATGTCACCTGACCACCGGGAGAATGGTAGCGCGCGCGCTAGCGGTTTTTCCATCAGGGTTCACCGGACTCTGTGCACGAGCGCTTGCACGTGGCACTTTGGCAAGACGAGACCGGAATGCCCTATGAAGGGGAGGAAGAGTTGGCCATTGCCCCCTCTGCAATTTTCTTGCTTCACCCGTGTTGTGTCTAGGGCGGAGGGTCGGCTAATTTAGAATATTCAAAAATGTATGGATGGTTTGTTAGGTTGAATAAAACGATGATTGCGACGGCAAATTGGTAGCACGGTCGAGAAAATTGTGTAATAGATATCAGGGTGTTTCACTATCATATCGATTTCTTGTAGGCGCACATCGCATCTATTTCATCTGTCCTTTTCAAATTATTCCTTTGCTTATGAAATTTTAATCAGCTTCAAATTGGATCGTTCCATGTTCTGTTCTTCTCATAACTACATTGCTCCTTTTTCTTTTACTACCCTACCTTTTTTTCTCTTAAAAAGAACTTTTGAATCGGATTATCTTTTTACGAGTTCGATTTTTAAAGGAAAATTTTTCGACTCATAAAAATGTATCGAAAGGTTTAAACTTTTTTTTTTTTTTTTTTCATAAAAAAAAAGTTTTTATTTTTTTCATGGTGAATTTGTTTTTCTATTTCGTGCACGAATGAAAATTGAAATTCAGCGGGAATTTTTTTTTTTCTCTCTCTCTCTCTTTTTACTTCGTCTGACAATTGTGCATGAATCTTCGATTCAAACCACACCATGTGCTTCCTGGAATTTTTTTTTCTTCTATCGAGCACGGTCACCTTGTGTATTGGTTAATAAATTATTTATAAGTCCCTTTTCTAAAAATAAATGACAGAAAGGAAAACTTGCCTAACCAATTTTTTTATTATAGATATATATATTCCTAAAACTCATCTGAATAGATGTAATATTCATATGTATTACTACAATTCTTTTTCTCCCTCTTTAAACTATTTAAATCTTTACACCTGTAAAAGATGTAAAAAATTTATGAAGAACTTTAAGTTCCTGCTGTTTAATAATTCTAGAGATATTTTAAAATCCTGAAAGGTTAATCGACTCGTTTGAGTGGTTAAACGAGTTAAGTGGTCGCGTTTATGAAATCACCTTGCTTTATCAACACCCCCTCAAATTAGGGCCAACTCTTAAAGCTGCCAATCAAGAGGCAGCGCTAAAATTGGGTCGTTTAGTCGTGTTTTCTTGTTGTTAGTGAACAATTGTGTTTTGGGGAACAGCTGCAAACATAATCCGTGCTGTAGCCACACTTGTCTTTCTTTTTCTTTTTTTTTACTCGGATGTGTTTGCACAAGGTCCAAGTTGGTAATGAGCTTCCTGACTTCTCTCGAGACAGTTTGGGATGCGAGCCAAAAAAATCCTTAAAATGCCACTCCTAGCTTCAAATGTGTGCGTTTGAATGGCGGCCTGTTGTTGAAAGAGTGCTTTTCTCCAGTTTCTAATCGACTGATGGTCAGATATTGGCCTCACCAGATGTTAGTAGACAAATCGATAGAAAGGTTGGGTTGGAACGAAAAAATATAGGGGGCATGTAATGTCACTTTTTTCCATTCAATTTCATAATAAGAGGTAATTACATTTGAGATTTTTTTTTTTACTATTGATTTACTTTTTTAATCATTAAAATTAATTACGTGTTGTTGTTTTTTTGCTTTTTAGATGTCAGTTACCCCATCTCAATACAGTGCCCGTCGCGTCCGTCCGAAACAATCTGAGAAGACCCAACTCTACACATTTTTCGCATTCGCGATTCCACATTCGGAAAAATTTTCCTAGCCGGTGTAGTTGGAAATGCACAGCCATAACCTTCATATTCCTCACGCTCCTTCTATCAGCAGCGCTCGCATATTTTGCAGGTAACATTTTCATACTATGGAAATTGGTATGTAATAAAACGTGAGTGTGACTCGGATTGCAAGTTTTGACCAGATATATTTTTAAAGAAATCTATTTTTTATTATTTTAATTATAGTTTTGTCAGGGTTTGTTTCTCAAATTAACGACCCCGACGGCAGTTGGCACCATTGAAATTTTCACTCACTAGCGTGTCAAGAAGGGAGTTGAATATTAATTAGAACGATAAGAATGATATTGCTGAAAAATTTTGCTATGAAAAGAAACGCACACTGTTTCCATAATCGAGTGGCGACAGCTGAATTTTCCCCCCTAATCTTAATTTTATCACAAAGGACAGCGATGACAATATGCAAATAGTTTGTAAAACTGTGTTTTTATTTTTATTTTCAGCCATGAGCATGCTGAAGTGGCAGTTCGAGACAGGCAGTGCGTGTGCTGTCG
Source organism: Pachymerium ferrugineum (assembly GCA_034686365.1). Lineage (NCBI taxonomy): Eukaryota > Metazoa > Arthropoda > Chilopoda > Geophilomorpha > Geophilidae > Pachymerium > Pachymerium ferrugineum. The sequence continues at coordinate 12,005 of JAQGAS010000891.1, read as the reverse complement.
TGGTGGAAGACAATGAGTTGGTCGTCGCGGCCACTGAAGTGAATAGTACGTATCCTGTTCGTCCCTCCCATTACCCAAAGGGTAACAGCAACCACCAAGAAAATTCTGGGCGACTTTCAGCCGCCTCGCGTAGTGTTCCATCTTCATTCTCTGTGTCCGGCATGACTTCTTCTAAAAAAAAGAAACGGTCGGTCGAGCGTGAGGAGAAATGGCACTCTCCAACCACGACCACCACTAAACTTTTCCTCGAAATGCTCGAAGGAGAGGGTGACGAGGGGAGTGGCGATGTACTATCGTCCGGCCAAATGACTGATACCCAAAACGACGGTACTCCATTTGAATATGACTTGTCAAAACCTGACGTGGTCATTACAGACAATTTGGACAAAGGCCACTCGATTTTTGAGGGCCGGTCTAACGACGCTAAATTGGACAGGGCTGAAACGACTGAACAAAGAGAAGTGATTTTCGTATCCCGTGAGGGAACGAGCGGCTACCTTGCAGTCGCAAACATTCAGCATGGAACGCCAGTGGCCGTGGTAGTTCCAACATTAGATGGAAAATGGAGTTGGAACGAAATTCCTCCGATTCTCTCTCCTCCAGCAGACTCGAGCCCTAATATCGATTTTGATGGGTCGAAGCATGAAATTGACCGTTCAAATTCCCCTCCTCTTCCAACTAAGTCCACTCCTAGTTCAGGTACTGCGACTTCAGCTTCCCACGCTGAAAAGAGCGATAACGGCACGACCGCGCAAATTTGTCTCTGCTCTTGTCCTTGCACTGCAGCGTATTCCAAAGTAGACAGTTCCCTTGAAAAATCTTCTACTACGACGATTCGTGCCAAGATTGAAGGCGACGACTCCATGATTTCAGGTGTTTCTCAAAATCCTCCCTTATCATCATCAAACAGTTCTGCCGTGTCTGACACCCCAAACAACGGGACAGAACGGCAGCCCTCCTTGCTTCCCGATCCCAACACTACAGAAACTTCCGGTGGTTGGGTCTTTGCGTCGTCAACCCCTTTAGACACTACTGAGCTCCCTACCAGCGTTGTTGGTGCAGACAACTGTAGTCGCCCAACCGATAGCAAAGAATGGGTGACAACAAACGACACGGATGAAGAATGGATAACCACCACTGCCACCAACAGCACGGCATTGCTCACTTACAACACAACGAGCAACACTACTATTACCACTACTCCTACTACTACTACTACTACTACAAATACTAGCAGTTCTTTGGAGCCCACGGTTTTACCTCATATTTTATTGACGCACAACATGAGCAGCACGGTCCAAGGTGAGCGCTCGGGCTCCTGGATTTAAAAAAAAATAAAAATTCCTTTTTCATTTCGTGGACGGACGGACAAGAAGCAATATCCGTTCGACTTTCTTCTTCTTTGGTGTAGCAAAAACAACTAACATATTTTTGTAACACACATGTATTCTTTTCGCTTTCTTTAACATCTTTCTCTAACAAGTCGCCGTTCGCTGCCTAACAAATTTTGCGTGTCAGTTTTTTTATGATCAGAGCCATCCACACTTCTTTAACTGCCCGAAGCGCTTTTAGAAGAGTTAAAAAACAGTGAGAAAGTGCGTCGCGGAAGGTTATTTTCCTGCATAACGTTCGTTTATTTTTTATACTAACTCTTGGGGATTTTCAGATTTTAATTTGAATTTTTTTTTTTTTATTTCTGAAAACATATTAATAAAACTCTGTTGTTTCTCTTGTTTTGCTCGCAGGGCCGACCGTGCATCCTTCTAAGATGCTTCCACCTGATGAAAGCACCTTTGGGGAAGTGAAGAAAAGCAAACGGATGAGTGGAGAAGTGTCACCTTACGACCACTGGAACATTCGGTTCCAACAGAGGCAAACTGCATTTGTCCGATTCAACTACACCATTGCCAGAGATGCAAGCGTAGGCGTATACGGTCGCCGGAATGCCTTTCCTACACACACTCAGTACGATTTTGCTGAAATCTTACAAAATGAGGATGGAAGAAGTAAAAGGTCATCCAAAGTAAGAATTTATTTTTTTCTTCTGTTTTTCTACTGTTGTTTTTACTCCGTTGCATTGGATCGATTGATTTATCGAGAACTCACATTTACAGGAAACAATCAATTTAGGATTTGTCCAATACCTTGAGAGTGGGCAGTGGTTCGTGGCGATGTACAATGATGATGGCCGAGCAAGAAACGTCGAATTCATCGTAATCGATGCAGGTAAACAAATAATTTTTTTCTTACAAAATTTATTGCCAATTACTGACTATGGTTTTCCCTTCCTGTTAATGGTAAGAGTGGCACCACCAATTTTTTTTTTGAGTCCCAAGAGTTTTTTTCGTTTGAATTTCACCAAACGACAGCAGTCAAGAAAACTCTTAGTAGAAGAAAAACAAAGATTTGAATTCCATGGAGGCGCTTGTTCGGTGTAGAGAGCGCCTTCCTCGCATCAGTTTTTAGTGATCGTTTTACTAATCTGACTTAGCATGAATTCTCAGTTTTCATCTTTCACCAAACGATGTGCTGTGTCAGCAATAAGATCGCACATTTCTTGGAGAGGAATCACTATACGAGATGAATTCTTTTTTGTAATACAAGCAAACGATCGGAGGTGGGAGGTGACTAGCATTTTATGGCAGTCGCACCTGGATTGTGGTGGGAAATGGAAGGTACAGTGCATGGGGTATGCAACGAATTGTAGTTTAGGGCTACATCTGCCATACACTTGACTTGCCTTGTCAAAATCAATATTCGTTTGTGAGAAAAAGACGAACCAAAAAAAAAGGATGTGTGCTACATGTGTGCAAGGGCTGGGCCACTCGTTTACTCGCGAGGAGGAATAGACCTCAGCATTTATCGATTATTGCTTGTGAATCCCATCAGGCGATCGGGGCATCGACTTTTGTGTGTTGCACCAAAAGACACACTGATGAGAAAATTGCGAGAGTAGTTTAAATTGAAAAAAAAATTTACTGAAGTTTTTTGATATTTAATTTTTCATTTTATCTTCATTGTGGTATTTATTATTACATTTTTGCTTTTTGCAGGAGATATTAGTCTACTGTGTCCGTACGATTGCCATGGACATGGAATGTGCGTGAAAGGCACCTGCGAATGTTTTCCTGGATATATTGGAACAGATTGTTCTCAAAGTAAGTTTTATCGATTCGTTTCACTCATATCTGTTGAAAAATGTTGGAATTTTCTAAACTTCTGGGAAAGACACGCATTATTACTTTCGTTGTAAGGTTTAAGTCATCTTTTTGATCTCAACTAGTTTGTGGTCTCAACCAATTTTGGTATAACTCGGTAGAAAGAGCGCGCAAAGTTAATTACATTAATTGAATCAAGTTTTATTGAATTTGCGCACCAACTTACAACTAGCTGAACGTTTATGATTACGCTCGTAAAAAGGCTTTTACTCTTATTGAAAATTAGTTTATGAAGCGCTTTGTAAATTCAACATTCCTAACTAAAAATTTTATTGAGACTGTAAAGCACTTAATTTTTACTACCCGAAGACATCTGATTAAAATCTAATTTCTATGAACATTATCTTTGTAGGTGTTTGTCCTGTGTTGTGCAGCGGCAACGGCGACTACGTGAACGGATTATGTCAGTGTAAACCAGGATGGAAAGGACGCGAATGCAATTTAAGGCACGACGAATGTGAAGTACCTGGCTGCTCGGGTCATGGACATTGTATCGAAGGCAAATGTCGATGTGTTAGAGGATACAAAGGAGAATTCTGCGAGCAAGGTATTTCCACTACCTGTTTTAACTTGAAAGACACTTGTTTGAGGAAAGGATAGAGTTAATTTTTTAATGAGTGTATACACAGGAAAAGTAAATGTTGAAATTTGTCTATGTTGAATATGGTGGAGGGTGAATTAGGAGAATTTGCCATTTATCAGTGGCGTGTTTTAAGATTAGAAAAATCGATGGGAAACTAACGACCGTCATGTTTGTTTTGTTACACGAACTGAGAGAGCAGCGCGTAAAGAAGCAGCACGCAGCCCTGCAGTGCAAGAAGACAAGCCTCTTTGGCTGTCAGGCGCAATGTTCAATTAAATGCAAATCAGTCCAATTTGCATGGTTCAATCTGGCAGCTTGAAACCTTTCCACATATAGCCTGTGGATTCACTTTAGCAACCTGCTTCAAAATTATTTTGTAGCAAAGAGAAAGTCATTTTGCAACATATTGCAAAATATTAAAGTACTCGTTTTTATAATTAATATTATGTTTCTAGTTGACTGTTTGGATCCAGAATGTTCTGGACACGGCATCTGTGCGGATGGAACGTGCATATGTCGCAAAGGATGGCGAGGAGACGATTGTAGTCATGTGGACGACGATGTTAGAAAATGTCTTCCTGACTGTTCGGGTCACGGTCGTTATGATTTGGAAAAACAGCAGTGTGTTTGTGACGAAAAATGGACGGGGCAAGATTGTTCCAAAGGTAGGTTAATGGACGGATTTGTAAGAGGGTGGGGCGAACAGAGGTTAAAAGATTACGTAATTTATTCTGTTCACGACTTTTTGTTTACAGAAGTGTGTGACTTGGACTGTGGTGTGCACGGGAAATGCGAAGCTGGACGATGTCAGTGTGAGGCAGGCTGGACAGGAAGTAAATGCGACGTCAAGACCTGCGACCCGAGGTGTTTGGAACATGGACAGTGTAGGAACGGCACGTGCATTTGCGTGCAAGGATGGAATGGAAAACACTGCACTCTTGGTAAGTAGAAAAAATTAGTTGTAACTTTAAAAAAAGAGAAACTTAGAATTAAACTCTTGTTTGCATCTTAAAATCAATAAAATTTTCTGCTACAACATCAGTCTTTTCTTGCAAGCACAATTTTTAATTTTTAATTCCTGCGGAAGTCCTTTAACAGTTAATCAACACTTTTAAATGTAGATGGGTGTCCATACAATTGTCGCAATCACGGTTCTTGCGAACAGAACTTGATGGGCGATTGGCAGTGTCGGTGTCACAGCGATTGGGACGGCGATGATTGCAGCATTCCACTTGAGCGAAACTGCAACGACAATCGAGATAACGATAACGGTAAAGAAAATTCTATTCAAGAGTTAATTAGGAGATTTTTCATATTTTTTTAATCTTGTAGATGGATTAGTGGATTGTGCTGACAGCGAATGTTGCAGCACAAAGGCTTGTTCTGAGAATCTGATGTGTGTCTCCACATCCGATCCCTTGGACGTGCTTTTGCGTAAACAGCCTCCGGCGGTGACGGCTTCCTTCTTCCAGCGAATGCGCTTTTTGATCGAGGAGGACAGTGTGCAAAATTATGCGCGCAAAAACGCCTTCAACGAAAGGTAAATAAGGGCGTAAAAAAGGTGATCGACTATTAAGTTTTCATACAATACATCCTTAACAAAAAATTAATTTTTTTAAATGTAGTGAGTGTAAAAATAGCGTCTAATGTTGCTATATTGATCATCTTAAAAAATGCCTTGCTACTAATATTTTCAACTGTAGATATGGCTGCTCTATCAGATTATTAACATTGCTGCTTTTGGTTTTTTTTTCCTCTTTCTTCCTCTCCCCCCAATTACTGCGCAGTGTGTTTTGGAATTTCTTCAATATGAGGTGAGTAAAAAATGTCGTTGTATTATGCATTACTTTTAAATCTCTCTTTTGCTCTTTCTATTTTAACGAGTTAGATTTAGAATAAATACTTTTTAAATCGCATGCTGTGTTTTTTGAATGTGCTCACTACGGAATGTGAGCATCTGGCTGCAATTCCTCAGCCATCAGCTTCGATTTAAAGGTATCACTTATGTAAACCAATCTATAAATAGCAAGTGTTTGTTTGTCTGCATGGAAAGTGTACATTTTCGACACAAACAAACATTACAATGTTAACACAGATTGATTTGACATGATGATTAATTGGAGAAAGATTTCTTAAACGAGCTGCGCGTTCCGCATTTAATATTTTTTAATTTTTTTCAAAAATGCTTCAACGTTATGCCAATATAATTAATTCACCTTTCTCATTTAATTTTAATTTATGTAACATTAGCCGAGCATCTGTTATTCGTGGGCGAGTGGTGAGTTCTTCTGGCAGTGGTCTCATTGGCATCAGAGTCAGCACCAATAATGCGCAAGAAGGTTTCACATTAACTAGAGACACGGGATGGTAAAATTTCAGATGCTAAACTTTTGAGTTATGTTTTGATAATTAAAATAATTTATTTTAGGTTCGATCTAATGGTTAATGGCGGCGGCGCAGTAACGTTGTTGTTTCAAAGGAATCCTTTCAAACTGCGCAAAAAGACAGTAATGGTGCCATGGAACGAAGTGATCGTCATAGATCAAGTTGTTATGTCAGTTCAAGAAGATTCTGATTTTGAACCACTTTTGGATTCCTGTACGGAACACAATTACGATTTAATGAAACCTGTCGTTTTGGCGACGTGGCGCCACGAGTTTCAAGGCGGATGTCCTGAAAAAAGTACTATTTTAGCGGAATCGCAAGTGGTGCAAGAGAGTCTACCCATCCCAGGATCCAATCTTCATCTGGTATATCACAGCAGCCGTGCAGGTGGATATATGTCCACTTTACAACTCAAGCTGACTCCTGATGTCATCCCAAAATCGCTGCGCCTCATTCATCTCCGCATTTCCATCGAGGGAAGTCTTTTTGAGAAAGTTTTTGAAGCTGACCCCAAGATCAAATTCACGTACGCTTGGAATCGGCGTAATGTTTATCGTCAGAGGGTGTACGGCGTGACAACTGCAACGGGTATTTTACATGCATTTTTCATTCTAAGATTATGGTCTGAAACTAAGATTTTTTTTCAGTGTCCGTTGGTTATGAATATAGCACTTGCCGTGACATTATCTGGGACAGGCAAACGACTAAACTCAGTGGTCACGACATGAGCATTTCAGAAATTGGAGGGTGGAATTTAGATATTCATCATCGATATAATTTTCACGAAGGTTAGTAGTATGCAAATTCGGTTCAATTAATTATATAAATGTCGATCACTTTGTCATCACTTTTTCAAATCTAGGTATTTTACAAAAGGGAGATGGTACAAATATTTATCTTCGCTATCGCCCTCACGTACTGCTGACCACAATGGGCGACGGAGAACAACGATCAGTCGAATGTCCATTCTGTAACGGGCCAGCTAACGAGCAACGAATGCTCGCACCTGTGGCTCTTGCAGCTGGTCAGGATGGGAGTCTGTACGTTGGAGACTTCAATTTAGTACGCAGAATTCTTCCTGATAAAACCGTGCAAACTGTTGTTGAATTAAAGTGAGTGTAATCAATGAAGTAAAATGCTCAATGCTAATAACTACTTTGTTTTGAATAGTCCGTCCAGCGTTTCATACCGATACCATTTGACTGTCAGTCCCGTAGACGGAAATGTCTACATTTCTGATCCAGAGAAACATCAAATTATGAAAATCAAATCTGTAGAGGATACAACCGATCCTCAAAATAATGTTGTCGTTGCGGTTGGAAACGGGGAGAGGTGCCTTCCAGGTGACAAAAACAACTGCGGCGATGGTGGCCCGGCCACAGATGCTAAACTCGTTTACCCTAAAGGTATTTCAATCTGAAACAATTTGATTTAAAAAGATTAAATCATATTCTTTATGTTCGTAGGAGTTGTGGTATCTGCGGATAATAAAATGTATTTTGCTGATGGAACTACTATAAGAGTTGTTGACAAAAATGGTATAATTCGAACTCTAATTGGAGATCATCGACACAAAAGTCATTGGAAACCCATTCCCTGTGAAGGAACGTTGAGTTTAAATGAGGTACGTTACTATTATTTTTACATTAAATATTTTAAAATTTATTAAAAAAATTTGCTTGTAGGTTCATTTACGTTGGCCAACTGAATTGGCCATTAGTCCTTTGGATAACTCTTTGCATATTATTGACGACCACATGGTTCTTCGCCTCACTCAAGATGGCAGAATTAAGGTCGTTGCTGGACAGCCATTACACTGTCCAACCCAAACGTCTAGTGGCCGAAACGATGCCGATTTAGCCATCCACTCAACTTTGGTGTTTCCACAGTCAATAACCTTTTCACCCAACGGCGATTTATACATCGCAGAAAGTGACGCGCAACGAATAAATCGAATTCGTGTCATAGGAACTGATGGTAAAATTTCAAATTTTGCCGGAATCGAATCGAAATGTAACTGCCTGGAAAGAGATTGTAAATGTTTCGACGATGACCATTTCCTGGCGGCGACATCTAAATTGAACAGTATCTCTTCTATTGCGGTCACTCCAGATAACATCTTGCATTTGGCAGACCAAGGAAATTTACGAGTCAGATCTGTGACATCGTCTTTACCCGAGAATAATAAAGTGCGAGAGTACGAAATCTATTCACCCGAAACGCAGGAAATTTATGTTTTCAATCGTTTCGGTCAACACATTGCCACGAAAAACATTTTAACTGGCAGTGTGATATACACTTTCACCTACAATGTAAACACAAGTTACGGGAAGTTGAGCTCAGTAACTGACGCAGCTGGAAACAAAATTTATATATTGAGAGATTATTCAAATCAAGTGAACAGCATTGAAAATATTCAAGGACAAAAATGTCGATTGAGCATGTCCCGAATGAGGATGTTACAAGATTTTATTACTCCAGATTTCTTTAGGACAACTTTTGATTACCACAGTAGCACCGGTTTACTGAAAAGTAAACGAGACAGTTCTGGACAATCATTTTTGTATTTGTACGACGAGAATGGACGACTGACCGAAGCTGTAATGCCTAGTGGCGAAGTGATTAAACTCACTTTTGATCTTAGTATTAGAGGTGCAACGGTACAAATTACGCGCGACGAACAACATCCTCTGTACATGCTCATCAAAGGCTCGTCAGTTACGACAAAAACTGGAAATGCTGAAGATCGTTCAGTCATACATCCGGATGGTAGCGTCTCGTCTTTCACACCATGGAACCACAATACCGTGACGGAAACTGTCACTTATCCTGTGTTAGAAGACATTGATCCAGTGATAGGTATGAATTTCATTTTTCCAAAAAAAGTGTTCCTTTTTAAAAATCAGTGTTTATTTTAAAGGCGAGAGTTTCCCGGTGCCAGCGCGCCAAAAGACGATGATCCACGACGATCAAGTACATCGACTCGAATGGCGGTACTTTTTGCGCAAAGAAGGCAAAGGGCGCAACAAACAAGTTACTCTTGTCCAGCGCAAAATGAGAGTGAGTACTGCAATTTATTTATTTTATACAATTTGCAAATTGAAATATTTTATTTTATTAAAGGTAAACGGTGACAGTTTATTGGCCGTCGAGTACGACCGCGACACGTCGACCGAGGTGTTGTACGACCACCAACAGCTACCGCTTTTGACTGTTCGCTATGATCAGTTAGGTCGGCCCTTCAAGTGGCATCCCTCGGCCAATGTGACGCACGTGGATCTTAAGTACGACCGCTTCGGGCGCCTGGCTCAATGGCAAAGAGGCGACCTCTCGGAGCAATACGGCTTTGATAGACAAGGTCGATTGGCCGAAATACGCTATGCAGATGGTGCCATCATAGTCTATACCTTTGCAGATGGCATCACAACGCTGGTAATTCAAGTTGAATGTTCTCTGTAACCCCTTAGTTAAATTTTGTCTTTTCTTTAGCCGACCGAGATAATGGTTCCGAGTGGGCATAAGTATCAACTTCAATACGATACGTCTCACAGCTTGCAAGCAATTGTCACTCCTGGCGGTGTTCGACACGAATTTGGTATTCAAACGACATTAGGTTTTTACAAACTTACCTACTTACCACCCGGTACCATTTATCCGTTCGTGCTGCTCTTCAATGACCGCGGTTATTTATTGGGCAAACTCTATCCCGACTTGTGGGGACATGTTTCATACGCTTACGATGACGACGGTCGATTGTCGGCTGTAGTATATGGCGACACCAAAACTGAAGTGTCATATTACTCTGAATCTGGACTGATTAAGAGTTATGTCACAAGTTATACGGCTCTCGACGGGAGAATCGATTACAAATACAACGGCGGATTGAAAAAAGAAGTGAAAGTAAGATACGGATCAAAAATTGGTTTCGAAAATGTAAAGTGTAAATATCAATATGACGGATATGCTCATTTACAACGAATAGAGACGGAATTGAACGGCAAAAGTTTACCATCTATCAACATGAGTTATAATTCAAATACCGGTTTATTGCAAGGTATTTTGAATCTGTGGATGATAAAGTATACAGTGAACGAAACAATAATTCAAGACAATGAAAAACAATTCACTTTCACGAGATTAATGGATCCTTATAATCGAGACGTTGCTATTATTATGGTAGTACAAGGAAAAGAAGTTTATAGACTGGAAGCGACACACAACAGTCGTAACAGAATTCTAAACTACAGAATGAAAATAGGGGATAAAAATAATCCTGTCGTTTCAAGCTTTTCATATAATATCGATGGATATTTAGAAGAAGTATCCAGTTCGGAAACTTGGAAATTCAGCTATGACGAAAACGGGAACGTGATTTTCCAGTCACACGGAACTGCCGAGACGAGGATACAATACAACGACACTGATCGGTTGGTTTCGTATGGAGAGGACAAAATCGTTTTCGATCAACGAGGATATTTGGTACAGAAAGGAGAAACGACTTATCAATTCAATGCCAAAGCACAAGTGACGGTTGCCCAAAATAAAAACTTATTTCAAGTTCGATTTTATTACGATCCTCTCGATCGTTTAATAGCTATTCAAGATCACCGCTCTAATTTGACTCAATTTTTTTACACGAATCCAATGTTGCCCAACCACGTAACTCTTGTGCATTATCCACGACAGTCTCATAGTTATCAATTGGTTTACGACGACAGAGGCCATTTGATTTATTTCCAGCAAGGCGAGACGAAATATTACGTGGCTACTGATTTTGTCGGAACCCCAGTGGCTGTTTTTAGTCAAAGTGGAGATGTGCTCAAAGAGATCCAGAGAAGTCCATTTGGGCAAGTTATGAAAGACAGCAATCCGGAAATTTTTGTGCCAGTTGATTTCCACGGTGGGATAAGAGAACCTGTTTCTGGATTGGTTATGTTTGCTGGACGAGCTTACGATCCTTTCTTAGGCCAGTGGTTAACCTCTGATTGGGAAAATATTTTGGACTATCTATCCAAGCCTTACGACATGTACTTATATCGATTTAAGAAAAATGATCCGATCAATTCTCAGAGCTTGACGGTTAACATTCAGTATCTTTCTGGTGAGTAATGTTAAAAAAGCAAAGCAAACAAGTTGGCGAATTTCACCAAAAATGTGTTTAATCTTGCTTTTTTAAAAACAATTGCTGTGTTAAAAATTAACATTTTCTTGTTTATTTGTAACAGAACTTTCACAGTGGTTGCCAATGTTTGGTTACAAATTAGAGAACCTCATGGGAATTCCGCTGCCTGCTGATGAGGAAATCAAGTACAAAGTTTCAATTCCACCAAGTTTACCAGTGACGCCTGGCCTTCGTTGTGCCACCACACTTATCCAAGCAGAGCTACAGAGGCTGAATTTTGTGCCAAAGACGCGCGTTAAAGTGGACAACAATTTCGTTCACTTTCAGCCGAGGATATCGCATCGCAAGGAAGTGTTTGGAGAGGGAATACTCGTTTCTCGCTCCGGTTTGAGAGCTGCCGTGCATGTCATCGAAGGCGCCAGCCAAGTGGTCCAAGACGTGGTGACATCTGTGTTGAATAATTCGTACTTTCTCGAATTACATTTTACAGGCCACGGACAAGATATGTTTCATTTTGTGAAAGAGAGCACGGCAAAATTTCACGATGACCGTACACAATTGGAGCGGTTAGGCGCCATGTTCAACATTTCGGCACATGAATCGGACCACGGTAAAGACATCAAGCTCCATTCTAAAGGAGCTATCGTAAACATTCGTTACGGCTCCACAGTGGAGCAGGAGAGACGTCGATTGCTGA
>JAQGAS010000890.1:0-31129 GCA_034686365.1 Pachymerium ferrugineum | reverse complement strand
GGGCTTTTGGAAGTCCCTCACAGTTCATTTTGGAAGAGTCAGTTGGTGTTGGACGTTCCTGGGTTGTAGTTGTCGGTAGAGGCGGTGGAGGTGGTGGTACTGGTAGAGATGTTTGTCGTACGACCAGTTTACTGGAATAGTAAAAGCAAGGTTAAATAGTGGTTTTGTAATACCATACACTTTGCAAAACTGCATTTGGTTTCCAGTTAAAAGAAGAAGAATAAAGTATGTGACAGGCTTAACCCTGCCGAAAATTTCTATTGTGGTAACTGTCTCATAAGAATTTTACACCTATTAATCTTATTGATATTATTGGAAAGTTGGCATAATCAATTAAATAGAAAAAGACAAACATCAAAAATAAGGCAGTACATGTTTAAAATTTACATCGGTTATGGATAATCAACCCTTTGGACAAGTTGACTAGAATTGAAAGTTTGACTATGAATGGTTTCAGTTGATAAAACTTTATTTACGTGTTCTGAAACAACTTGCTCTAATTGAAATTGCCCCACTGATATAAGTTGTGACGTGACAACTCTTAATACCTATTTGATGTCATTTTGTGGTCACTTTAAGCTGTAATTAGTTAAGTGCACTGACAAATCAATTTGTAGCTTCAGTCTAATTAGGTTTTTCTACGCCTACCTATCCCTACATGAACTCCAGTTAATTCACACCACCTTGAAAAGGGATATTGATAGAAAGGACAAGTGTAAATCATATTTGAACTATGGCATTCTGAGTTCACTCCCCTGTATAAATAAGCTGTATCGTAAAATGTATCATCCACAAAAATAGTTCGTAAGGCTATATTCCAATTCCTATTGGTTTCAAATTGGGGTAGGGGCAGAATTCCTTAGCGGTCCATATCTAGGTCCAATTGAAAACCCATAGAAAATCTTCCCCTCGAAATTGCATTATTTATAATTCAAATTACTCTATTTGACTTATCAAAAGATTTTAATTAACTTGAAAAGCCTTAATTCAACAGGAACTGACTGCTCTTTTTGCCTGCTCTGATAACTCCATCCCTTTATTGGAGCAGAGAAACGACTAAACTTCAAGGTTGTACCACGATTAATCGTACACATTACTTCTGCTCGTGGCATCGTTTCATCCCCCCTCTCTACTTTAAAATTCAAATGGAAATTTGTAATAGGAAACCATGTGAAACCAATAAGAACTTAAGAACCTACAGAAAACCAAAAAGAATTTCTTGAAAACCAAAAAGAACTTCTTGAAAACCAAAAAGAACTTCTTGAAAACCAAAAAGAACTTCTTGAAAACCAAAAAGAACTTCTTAATAACCAAAAAGTACCCATTGGAAACCAATAAATCTAAATAAGAACCCATTTGAAACCAAGAAAATCGTATTGGAAAAGCAGGAAGACCCTTTTTGAAATTTTGCCCCTCACTCCTATTTGTCCCACTTGATTTCCAACAATAGGAACAGTATGTAAAACCTATTGATTTAACTACAATTGGTGCAACCCACCGTTGAAAACTAGAAACCCCAATTGGTGTCCAATAATTTGGAATATTTTTACAGTTAAAACAGTTTCCTTACCTATTCGATTTGTGTTCAGATTCAGGTGGAGGAAGAGATTTCGTTGCACCGATACTTTTTCGATTTCCGTCAACACATTGTCTGTCCGGAAATGGAGGTGGTGGCGGGGGTGCAGGGGAAGGAGCCGACTCGTCACTTGGATCACTCAAATCTGATAAAGTGAGCGACTCGTCGGATGAACAAGTATGTTGATGCACTTGAGCAGTAGTGACAACTTGGAATAGACACAAATTTCAATTTATACAAAAAACATTTATTTATAAAAAAAACATTTTACTCACCTACAACTGATGCTGAAGAGACATTTGTTTGATTACTAGTGAAAAAATGTCGTAGTCTGTCGTGTGTGGGTGGACGACTTGGATCGTGCAGGTAAAACGGTTGTGCGTCTGGTGGGCCGGGATCAGATGCTGTTCTGCCGCGTTCAAGAATGACAGGCCGGCGTCTTAAATCTCTGGGTTGATGAAGAAAAAAAGGCGCTTTGGTCGCGGATGGAGGAAGTGTCTGACACTAAAGGAAAGAAGATGTTAGACGCCGGTTGGGGAGGTTGGTATCCGGGAAGATTACCACATGACGAGTGCAGACACACGACGATCGCAGGTCGTGGTGTTCCCTAGCTGCGATCGTGTGGCGTTCGGTGCTGGGTTGGTGGTCGTGTTGAAGGAGGACAGCCAAGCACTGAAACGAGTGAAATGCATGAACGAACGAACGCTTAAACATTTGGAGCGAATGTTGCACGGGTGGCCGAAGGCCAACTCCTCCCATCTGCATCTAGGATAATTTTTTAATAGGATTTTTTTATTTAATTAATGTTAACTAAATAGTTAAAAACAGAACTTTTTGATTTTATTATCACCCTAGTGAAATAATTTTTCAAAAATTTTCTAAAATTTTTCAAATTTTTTTTTTTCTGGGTAGTTCGCCCTAAGACAGCCACACCTCTCAAATAAAATTAAAATAGCAAAAATATGTAAAACTTTTATAATTATTTTCCCTACGCTGACAACCTCATCTCATCAACATTTGCCCACAAGCTAACTGGTGTGTCACGAGTCTTTTAAAGAAAATTCTTTACAAAAAAGTAATTTACCAACTTTAAAAAAAAAAAAAAAAAAATCAAACAACAAACTTTTCAATTATACCTCCATTTGATGATTATCAGCAGCGTCATGCAGAGGGCTCCGTCCACCTTTATCCGCCGTAATTTTTCCTCCATGACCAAGCAACCAACGCAGAACATCCGCGTGTCCACTACTAGCTGCGAAATGTAACGGCGTTGCACCGTCATCATCCTTTAAATTCAAATCAACATTTTTTTCCTCCACCTACAAAGAATAATACGAAAAAAACAAAAACACTAACACCACAGGCAGATCATTATTTTACCATCCACCGCAAACTTGATAAACAACCCATTTGAGCAGCAGCATGAATAGGTGCCATTCCATCTTTTGCACGTAAATACAAATTCCCACCGCCTTCTTCAACTAAATACCGTAAAACTTCTAAATTCCCTTCCTGAGCCGCTAAATAAACAGGGGTTACTGCATTGGCCATTTGTGAATTGGCGCTAACATAAAAAAAATCCATCAAAACAAAATGGTTACACTCGAGCGAACTTCCGCCTTTAAAATTTACGACCTGACATCGCTTACCTGAGCATGGGGTAAGACTCCAGCAGCGTTTTGACGCATTCTAAACATCCCTTGGCCGCTGCATAATGAAGTGCAAGGTTGGAAGATGCCACTGATTCCGACGAGGGCATCACAGAATCCCAGAGCCAGTGACTTACGACGGGTTTCGTCGGTTGCCGTACACTGTTGAAAATTAAAAAAAAGAAAAAATTTTAAGTTGAACGTGTGTTTGTGGGTCGCACACCTGTTGGCATAGTTGATGAGGCAACATTGATTGCCGTGGGACCACATCCTAGTTGCGGGTCAAGGTCAATTTGACTGGCCTTACGATAGCCTAGAGTCAAGTGTGAGCGAATGAAGGTTTGTGTTGACATGTGGGTAGGAAATTTTTGGACATTGGATTCAAGTGTGTCAGTGGGTTTGCTCCTCCCTCTGGACTCGGGTGTGTCCCATTCTTGGATTTGTGCCGTTGGGCTAACGGTCCACCGATCACCCGTCCCGACAATTTTGGTTACATCCTTCACATTTACTCATCCATCGCGCTCCCTTGACCTTCGACCACCACGCCCTGAATCTTGTCTGCTTGCTCCATAATGTGAATTTAATAGTGTCAATTTCAAGATATAGATCTTGTTACCTAAAGCTCTCACTATCTGAATTGGGGGAAAGGAAGTCGAGTTTATTGTTTTGGAGGGAGATTGATTTAGTTTTATTTTTGAAAATATCTTAAAGCTCAGAAAAAAAGTTTTGTTCAGATTAGCCTTTTTTGCAAAATGTGTTAAAATTTGCAAAAGTTTATAATAACTGCAAGTTTCACAAAACTTTTTGCATCAAAAATGTGTTTAAGTTTGTAAATGTTTTACAAAAATTTGCAAATATTTTACAAAAATTTGCAAAAATTTGCAAAAATTTGCAAAAATTTGCAAAAATTTACAAAATGATTATAATTTGCAAAAAGTTTACAAAAATTTACAAAATCATTATAATTTGCAAAAAGTTTACAAAGTTTGCAAGATGTAAAAATTTGCTAAAATTTTGCAAAATGTATTAAAATTTACAAAAATTTTACTAAAATTTGCAAAAATTTACAAAATCATTATAATTTGCAAAAAGTTTACAAATTTTGCAAAATGTAAAAATTTGCAAAAATTTTACAAAAACTTGTCAACTTTTTTTGCAAACTTTTTGCAGATTTTGTTTTCTGGATCGGCTCATCTCCAATTAATGGGTTCATAGATGTCCAGAAGCTTACTCAACAACAACAACAAATTCAATACAAAATTCTTAGAAATGAAATTGTGTGCATGACCATCGTTTTAGATCTATTACTGGCCTTGTATTGATGTGATCATCTAATCAATATATGTTTTCTATTCATTAATTAATCATAAATAACTAGTCAAATCTATTTGGATCACTACAAAATGATTAAAAACTGATATTGACTGATACTGCAAAATGTCTACAGAAATTTTACATGAATTTTATTGTTTAGGGTATACCCCACAAATACTGACGCAATCACTCCAAGTATATTTCCCTTTTTAAACCTTTTTTTTTTTTTTTTACATTCCATTCCTAAAAGTATATAATTCTCAAAACCAACTTAGGAAACATACACACTTTAAAGACCCAACTTAGAAACGCGGGTCTTACGACTTTTCCCATAATCCAAAAATAAAAAAAATCCAAGTGTCCGCAATAAATTTTTTTATAGTGTAAAAAGAAATAAATATTAATTAGAGTGACACTTTTCCAAACTTTACCGGTCTTTTACCCGAATTGAGGATAATTATTCAGACCGGATATGACGCGAACAAAATCACTGACTGTCCTTTTTCCCATGGCCTTAAGCATACATGCGCCATTAAATTGTGGGCGCCCCAGGGCATTTCGGTTCCAGTTTAGCGGCCACGTGAAACTGCAGGCAATGCTCTCCCCCATCAAATGGACTTTGGTCATTGGCCCTCCTCAAAATAAAAAACTTTCACCGGCAAAAATCTCACCTCTGTTTAATATCCTCCTTGATGAAAACGTTCTTAAAATCACTCTTGGCTCTCTTCGCACGTAAATATCTCGATCCCGTGCCAGTGGACCTTGACATTCTCACCGATGTTTCATTCTCGTGTCCGATCAGCTGAGTGAAGACTTGCGTTGCATTCAGCTGCGAGCACTTCCCTGGCGGCAGTTAGCCAAAACTAAAATCTCATTGGCTCGTGAGCGTGATTCTCTCGTCATGGATCGCGGAACAAAGTGAGAGAGTCGACATTCTCCCTGGGAGTGTTCAAGATTTATAAATCCGTATTAAAGTTCTGGGTTTATTCATATATTCATCGAGGAAAAAGTAATACATATCAATTTTAATTGATATATAATCGATTTTATCTATTATTTAGTTGATTAAATTGATATTATCTATTATTTGGTTGATTAAATTGATATTTAGTCGATTTTAACTGTTATTTACTCATTTAACTGATATTTAATTAATATCTATTCGATTTTATCGATATTTTATTAATTTTAATCGATATTTATTCGATTTTTTTATCGATGTTCTATTAATTTTTTATCGATATTTATTTGATTTTAACTTATTTACTCGATTTAATTGATATTCATCGATTTAATCGATATTTAGTCGATTTTAACTTATTTACTCGATTTAATTGATATTTATCGATTTAATCGATATTTAGTCGATTTTAACCGATATTTAGTCGATTTTAACCGATATTTAATTAATCTTCAATCGATATTCAGTCATTTTCAACCGATATTTAATTGATCTTTAATCGATATTTAGTCATTTTCAAGCGATATTAGATCATTTTCAATCGCTTTTTAGTCCATCTTACTGTTATGAATTTACTGTATTTACTTGAATATTGGATTTGCTCCATTTAATAAAATGAATTTACCTTATTTAAATGGATTTACTCTAGATTTATAAATCATAAATACCTGACGACGAGATTTATTGATTCCCTCAAAGCAAAGTGCCAAGAAAACTCGAGTAAATTTAGATTCACCCCGCCATCACAAGATGTCGCGTCGCGTCCTCACTGCCTCGTTTGGCGTGTTTGCAGTGAAGTCGAGTCGCATTCTGGCATCGGAGGTGGATCGGTTTAAGACGCGAACCGGAACCCGCAGTGAGTACCGTGTTTACGATGTTTTATTTTAAAATACACCAACAGCTTGTTGTTGGTATTTCCCGTGCTAACGAACTCGTCAAATTGTAAAAGATGCGAATCGATCGTTTGTCAGCATCCCTCACATATTCTCTCTCTCAATTGATTAGATCATGACGAGTTTCATTCCGATCGATCCAACTGAAAACAAATTGCGTGCGTGATATTATCGCATCCTTCTAATCCTCAGCGTATAGTTTTAACGCACGCCATCAACTCGTAATTGGCTTGATCGATCATACTTATTTTCTGCTTTTTCCGAAACCTTGTTTGCTCAACACCCACGCACCCTAATGACAGCTTTACGTTTGACTCTTTCTTTTCTCCGATTAGGAATGTAAAAGCCTCGAGCTCTCTTGCCACGTTCCCCATTCCATCCTTATGAGCCCGACCCGCACGGCGCCTTCATCCTCATCGCCACCATGATGACTCAAGTAGATCCAGAGTCAAACGTAACCTTCGACAGGACGATGACAGCCACCAACCTGACAACCATGACCACCCAAATACCTACCACTACCTCCGCTTGGTGGCGCGGTGAAGTGCTGGTCAGCCCCGAGTGGTCGCACGTGGATGCGAAATTGACGTGGGTTTGGCTTATACACGTCTACGGTGCTGCCTGTCTCTTTTTTCTACTTGCTTCTTATACTTTTTTTTCAATTCTCTATCTGAGAGCTCAGCTTAGTAGTCGCCCGTTTATGACCACTATAAACACTTTCGTTTGCGTTCTTGGATCAACACGCGCTGCATTCTTCTTAATCGATCCATACAACTCAAAAAAGGTAATTCACCAACAAATTTTCCTTCAGTTTTATGTCTAACTAGTAACTACAGCACCGAGCTTTGTTAGATACAGAACGAAACCCAATGTTACGCTTCGTCGATGTCTTGTCGTTTTGTACGACGGGATAAATTCAAATAAATAATCAGCTTTGTACTTTACTTTTACCTTTACTAACTACCTACGAGTAGATTTTCGTGGATGGGTGGAATATTTGCGAGATTAAACTCACAGACTACGCCGAAGCGGGGAATCAAATTGGTAGCCATTTGCATTGTCATGAACTCGCTCTCAGATTGGCTCTTCTTATAATGTGACATAAGAGGATAACTTACCTCAGAGTATTTTTATCCCTTTACAAATCCGATCGATTTTTTCCTCATTTTTCTCCACTCGACACATAAATTGGCCGCCAATCTTTAACTGAGTTTACGTGACTAAAACACACCACCCACCATTATCCTTAGGTCAAATATGCAATTTCCGTATGCAAATGGTTAGCTACAATTTGAGTCGAGAAAAAAAGTTGATCAAAATCAATAAACATTCTTCAATTTACATTACAGATTATCCCTGAAGCACTTTGTGCCATTCTATGGGAGCTGGCGTTTCCTTGTCTCGTATCTGCATTCAGTTTGGTTCAGTTGGCATTTCTCCAACTCACTCAGCTGAGATTAGGACCCGGTCGACTGAGGAGTAAATCATGTCTTTCTTTTGTCATTTCCATTCATTTTTGTATTGTCATCGCAACTAATATTCTGTGGTCATTCCGAGATGATCTCAAGGTTAGGCTTAATCCTATTTTTTTTTTTTTTCCACTTTAAATTCCAATTGAAAATTTAAAACCAGTAATTACATAGTGAAATTTTACCCTTCATTTCCTATTGATTCCATCACTCTAAAAAAAAAACGTGTAAAAAAGGTGTAAATTTGGTTTGCACCTACAGGGTTACACTACAGGAAAAAGGGTGATGAGTGTTGTTTTATATGAACACCTACACCTTGCCGAATGAAAAGTGTTACTGTACACCAGATCCTGTTTTATACACCTTTTCTCACGGTGTAGGTATAAAAAAGGAAAGGTGTACTACATAGGGTGTACATGCCCAGCCAGCAAAAGGTGATTCTTAGTTTGTCCTTGGGAAGTCCCAAAAAAAAAAAAATCAGATCATCCCAGGGACATCCATTTTGGTCCGAGGTGCGGACCACATAGGAACTAGCAACAGCCCATGTAGTATTTGGATGACATCCTTTGGACGTCCTTCGGAAAGTCAATTTTCACTGAGATGTACACCTGATGCTATGAAGAGGGCAAGAATCACACCTTTTTAGGTGTTATTCAACACTTTTCATTCTATGAGTGTACAGGGTTACACTGTAGTTACACTCTGAGTGTGGTCAACTTTTACATTTGACACCATCACTTTTAAAGTGATGGTGTCAAATAAGGTGTAGCTTTCTATTTACATCTAATGGGTGTTTTCCTGATGTAGCTATAACACCTGTAACATTCTTTTCAGTGTTGCACACATTTAATTCAGCTTTTCTGTTCAGTCTTAAGAGGGTGTCTAGTTTCATTTGATATTTTTTTTCTTTTGTTTAATCATGTTTATGCGATAATTAATTTCAATTTGAGGGCTAAACATTTCCTGGTCATATTTTTCATGCGTTGTGTATGTCACTTTTTTAATATCCCTACTTGTGATTGGACACTCCCTTGAGTGTGAAGTCATGTCAAGCCATCTTGGCTTAAATGTGATATAATTATCCATTTGCAGTTTCTCGTGTGTTCATGATGTTGCTGCACGCGACAGAGCAATAATGACGTCAGTAAATCCCAAAAATCTCGGGATGAGGCTAAATGGCTACGTCGCGGTAATGGTGTGCATGACACATAAGAAAAAAAATGATGTTATGATTACATTATGAATACACCATAAAGTGTGCCCACGTGACCCATTAAGGGCATTAAAGTGCATCATATTTGTTATTCATCTACAACCCCATTTCAGGGTGTCCATGAGGTTATAATCCTAAAAAAGTGTAAAAATACACGTTTTTTTTTTCTTTCTTTCTATTGGAAAGTTTTTGGGAACCCCCAATTTGGAAGTTAAAATAGAGTTTAATTTTTTAATTTGATTTCTTTGCAGTTATTGAATTTGAGTATCAACACTGCATTTTGTTTTTGGTCTGCGTTTTTATGTTTTTCCTTCTTATTGTGGGGTTTGCGGACCATGATGCTGCTCAAACTTCTACCTCCAATGCTCTTCCCTGGCTCAGAAAACAAGTCAACTACCAAAAGTAATTGTTTGGGAGACCTGCGTTTTCCCAATAGCCCACTTCGAGGGCGTAATTGTTTTATCGACCCACCGCAATCAACTCAAGTCGATTAGAGTAATTCGAAAAACAGCACTTTCAAATTTACCTTTATTAATTCGCTTAACAATTGCGCTCTCTGGGGAAATTTTCTTTTGTGTTTATATGTTTTCTTGGAAAAAAATTACAGGTTTGCTGCAATTGGGTTTACTTGCCAAATGCAACAATCTGGCGTCGGTGGCAGCTACGGTGGCTGCACCAACTCTTGTGATGCCGCCTAAAATACGGATTACTGACGAAAACGAGTACTCTTATTCTCCCATTAGTAGCACATCTCATAATGAAATTTCTGGTGAGTGTCTTAATCATTTTTCCCAAGTGAAATAATCGGTAAAAAAAAAAAAAAAGAAAAAGTTGCATTTTTTTGGTCGCTCTTTTTATTTGATAAAAATTTTGCACACTTGTAAAACTTTTGCAAAATTTTCTAAAATTCTTGTAATTGCATACTTTTATAAAATATTTGGACTTTTTTGCAAATTCTTGTAAAATATTTGCATTCTTTTGCAAATTTTTGTAAAATTTTTATAAAACTTTTGCACTCTTTTGCAAATTTTTGTAAAATTTTTATAAATTATTTGCATTCTATTGCAAATTTTTGTAAAGTTTTTATAAAACTTTTGCACTCTTGCAAATTTTTGTGAAATTTTTATAAAATTTTTGCTTTCTTTTGCAAATTTTTATAAAATTTTTGCACTCTTGCACTTTTTTACAAATAATATTATTATAAAATTTTTGCATTCTTTTGCAAATTTTTATAAAATTTTTGGAAATTTTCATAAAATTTTGCAAATTTTTTGAAAATTTTTCAAATGTTTTTAAGATCTATTGAAAATCATTGCAAATTAAACATTTTTCTAAAATTTTTGCAAAATTTTGTAAAATTTCTCAAATTTTCACATTTTGCAAAATATTTGTGTATAAAAGCGACAAAAATACTGACAACTTGAAAATTTAGTTGCTTGCAGATTATTTTTTCTGGGTTTGATGAATTCCATTTCTTTCTGTAAATGCATTATTAACACAAAGTGTGTAAAACTGGCTTTAAGTGGTTTGAGGCGGGTCATCGGCTTTCAATAAATAAACGGTGGATGAAGTTAAGTGCTGTAAGAAAAAAAAATATATCAGTTGGAGAGAACAGCTGCAATTTATTGTACCTTAAAGCTTCGACTGCAAATTGTGGTCTAGAGGCTGTAGAAACGAGTGTCATTTGATGAATTCTTGTTTTGAATTCATCAATCACAATCAAGTGATGACATTTATTGCTTATTTGAATAACATCGATCTTTACTGCATTTAATTTCAGTTTGTGATGCAAGTGAGGTCAAGTCGGATGAAACTTTAAAGGTGGATGAGACTAGCATTATAGGCGAGGCAAGTGGCCGGCGCCAAAAATCGCCCCTGCACGTGCGAATCTCTCCCGTGTCACAGATTCTGCAAAACGGATCGATCATCAAAGGCGTCATAAACGATATTCAAAATGCAGAAGAAGATCATTCTGCTAGCAGTTTGCTATCAGAAGCAAAACCGAGAAACGAGGAATTCCAATTTACACTTTCCTCCGTCTTGAATCACATCGCTTATATGGATCATGCTATGGAAGATTTCAAACCCGACACCCACAGACTCAAACCAAACAGGTGCAGCCAGATACAGAAAGTTCTTCAGGCGACATGCCTCGCTGCCTTTTTGGGTTTAGTCGTCACCGTCTGTCAATTGTACAACATTTTTGGACCATATGGCCTTTGTTGGTCTGGTCAGTTACCATCTCACTGGCCCTGGCTCGCATTTCATACATTTTTCAGGTGATTCATCAACGTTATGACGTCAAATTTCTGTTGAAAAATGTGTTCTTATCGGCTTTAACACTAAGCTCGATGATCTTGTTAATAATGCATGTATTCGAACGCACACGCCCGCATTTTTATTCATGCAATTCTGGTCGATACTAAAATTGATCTAAAGATGGGAACGAGTAAAGGGATTGTTATGCAGAGAAATTGAGAAATGAGTAGTACCCCTTGTAATAAAAATTGGTCATTTTTGAGTAGAAGAATCAAGTATCTGATTATCTTCTGATCAAATGACCAAAATGTGATCAATTTATTATTTTCAAAGTAATTTTTTGTCATTATGTGTTCATATTTTGGTCATTATGTAATCAAATGTATATTTTGGTCATTAAGTATACACTTGCTCATTAACTAATCATATGCTCAATTTTTTCTTTTTTTATGTTCAATTTTTTATTAGCAGAATCAAGTATCTGATTATCTTCTGGTCAAATGACCAAAATGGGATTAATTTATTACTTTTTAAAGTCATTTTTTTGGTCATTAAGTAATCACATGCCCATATTTTGGTCATTAAGTAACCACTTGCTCGTTTTTTGATCATTAAGTACTCACTCACATTTGGTCAATAACTAACCATATGGTCAATTTTTATATGTTTATGGTCAATTTTTGATCAGCAGAATCAAGTATTTGATTATCTTATCGTTTTTGGACTTTTCTATAGCTTTTCTATAGTTTCAATCTCTTTAAAAAAAATGTCTTTCATTTTCTGTAAATTTTCCAACTTCTCGTCATTCCTCGTTTTCTTCTTTTCCTCATTAGCAATTAATTTGTCAATATATTTACCAGTACTATCATTATAAACCAAAGTCATTTTATTGGTCATTAAGTACCTTTGTGTTACTGCAGTCTAGTCACTGAAGACTGTAATAACTATTCACCCGTTAGGTGCGGCATTAAACTAGGTAAACATGGGTGGCAAGAACTGGAGTCATTATTGGTCATTAAGTAATCACATGCTCAAATTTTGGTCATTTACTAACCATATGGTCAATTTTTTATATTTTTATGGTCAATTTTTGATCAGTAGAATCAAGTATGTAATAATCTTCTGATCAAATGACCAAATATGATCAATTTATTACTTTGTAAAGTCATTTTTTGGTTATTAAATACTGACAAGCTCATTTTTGGTCATTAAGAACTCACTTGCTCATATTTTGGTCATTAACTTGAATCACATGCTCATTTTTAGACACTTTTTTATGGTCAATTTTTGATCAGCAGAATCAAGTATCCAATTACCTTCTTATCAAAAGACCAAAATATGATCAGTTGATCAGTTTTTAAAGTCATTTTTGGGTCATTAAGTATTCACTTGCTCATTTATGGTCAATTTTTAATAATCTTATGATCATTTTTTGATCAGCGTAGTCAAGTATCCAATTACCTTCTTATCAAAAGACCAAAATATAATCAGTTGATCAGTTTTTAAAGTCATTTTTTGGTCATTAAGTATTCACTTACTCATTTTTGGTCAATTTTTAAAAATCTTATGATCATTTTTTGATCAGTAGAATCAAGTATGTAATAATCTTCTGATCAAATGACCAAATATGATCAATTTATTACTTTGTAAAGTCATTTTTTGGTTATTAAATACTGACAAGCTCATTTTTGGTCATTAAGAACTCACTTGCTCATATTTTGGTCATTAAGTATTCACTTGCTCATTTATGGTCAATTTTTAATAATCTTATGATCATTTTTTGATCAGCGTAGTCAAGTATCCAATTACGTTCTTATCAAAAGATCAACATATGATCAATTGATCACGTTTTAAAATCCTTTTTTGGTCCTCATGTAAACCTTTGCTCACATTTTGGTCAATAAAGTCATCACATGCTCATTTTTGAGCCATGCTAAGAAACTCTTTTGATCAGAAAAATTCATTATTTGATTACCTTCTGATCAGATGCTTGAAATATGACTTGGCCATTTTTGGTCATTGATAATCATGAATTACTGATTATCAATGACTACAAAATAATGAAAAACAATTGATCAACTTTTCTTCAAGTTGAATATTTATAATTATGGAAAGAAATCACCCAGAAAAAAATATTTTCAAAATATGTGAAAATATGAAAAAAAATGATCAAAGTTTTCTACAAGGGATAAAATGAAATTCAATTTCTCTGTGTAATCCAATAAGAACACTCATTCAGAATAGATAAAACAAATTAATCATATGAATGTTTACTCTTTTAGGTTGGCTGAATTCTTGATGGGTTGTGTTATGGCCAATATCACCAGGCAGCCTGTCAATAGGCATAATTTCCCTTACTTATCAAACTCGGAAGATGATAATCTCTATTAATCTCGAAATTTTCTCTTCATAATCCGTCAACGTTTTTCGTGAGTAAAGAGAAAAGAATATTACAAATCTTTAAGATTCCGTATCGTAGTCTTGTGATTTGTCTAAATACAATTTTTTAGTCAACGTAGTTGTTTTCTAGTATTTCAAATTGTCGTTTTCCAAGAAAGGCTCATCACTAATGTGGCGATATTAGGCAACTATTTTCCTTCAAAGTCCACGATTTGTTCCGAAAATTTATTTTTAGAAACAAAGTATTTTTATAGTATAATTTAAAAGAAATATACTTAAGAAATTCTAAAAAGTGAATGGGTACATTTTAAATGAATGTCTGTTAATATAGCTAAAAATAGTATTTATTCAGAAGTGAATGTTTGACATTATTGATCGTTTTCTTGTTTTTTCCTCACTGAAAAATATTTGTTTAATAAACCATTTCATACCATAATGAGTTTTTCATTCAAATAATTCTTATCAAGTCATAAAAAAACACATTAAGGTTTGTTGCAACAATTCGCCACCAGAGTGCGGCGTAATGGGTCACTGCGCGATCTATTTGTTTGTCGTTGCTGTTTTTGTGTTTATTAACATCAAAATATTTTTCAAACCTTTATGGGCGTTAGTTATTACTTTAAAAATGTAAAAAATATTTCATTTTTGAACACATTTATTATCCAAAGCAACATATTTCAATGCATTACTGTACCCAGTGCTCAGTGGCGCGCCTACATCCAGTGGCAGCATTTGGTACTAAAAGCTTATTCCCCATTTATTGATTTCTAGTGCAGTAATTAATATCAACCAGACTAACCACTGACATTACATAATGTTGAATTGTACAAACTGTAATTTAAGATGTGAATTAATTATGAATTGGACTTAATCACGTTAATTGCTTTAAGTACACGTGGAGTTTAAATAAATTGAGTCATTCATTTAGATGTGACTTGTTATTAAAATCTTTTTTCCAATTCGTTAAATTGTTTTTTTTTTTTACTTTTGTCTTCTTCCAAGATTGATTGCTTTCTGTGAACAATTACCTCGACTCTCTAGGGGGTCTCCTAGTGTCCACTCTGAGTACACGGATTACTATTTATCATTTTTTAAGGTCAAAGGTATGTTTGCTGTCTTTCAATATCTAGAATCGATACTAAAGTGAAGTGTTTTTAATTTCGGTTGTGTTTTTGTATTGATTATGTGTTACTACAGGCGATGAATGATGAGATGAAAATAAACACTGGTTTTGTAGCTGATTAAAAATATGTTTTTTTTGATTAGTTTTGAATTGATTATTATGAAAGGAGATTGATTTAGGATTTTAATTAATTAGGATAGAAAATGATTAGTGGTTGATTAGGGTTATTTAAGAGTAGTGTCTCATCTTTAGTTCTCTGTGGGAAAAGGGCAGTTGGTTTATGTTTGTACTATAGTAGCTTAAGCTGTTGTTTCTGAAATTTTTATTTTGATGTGTTTTAGAGATGGAAGGGGATGTTTTGGTAAGTTTTCTTAAAGAATCTGTATTAAGTGAAATTTTTGATAAAAAAAATTTGTAAAGTAATTGGTTTTTTTTTTTACATGTGCAAAAATTCGGTAAAAAAAAAATTTTGTGTAAAATTTTTGCAAAATATGTGACAATTTGCAAAAATTTCACAGGCATTTTTTCAAGATTTTCGTAAAAAAAGTGGCCAATTTCTTGCAAAAATTTTTCCCAATTATTTTACTTGGCTGTGCTTACAAAACAATATTTTCTGGAGTTTTTCACTTTTTGACAATTGTAATTTACAAAAATTTATAAATTTTTTTGCAAAACCCTGCAACTCAAACTTTAATTTAAATTACCTTTGTCAAGCAAATCGATTGTCCTTTTAAAATCAATCTGAAAAAGTAATTTAAAAACTAAAAATAGACAAATAAGAAGATTGAGCAAACTGTTCAAATGCAATACAAGAATTATGCATTCACGCATGAATATACAGGGGACAACAAAAACAGCTGGTTTTCGTGCGGAGAAGTATGGAAAAGCCCCAACTATAGTTCGCGAATAAAAAATGATAATTTTTGCTCAAATTTTATCTTAATAGAATTACCCGTTGAATGATTTATAATCGAGTTAACAGGATAACTTTGCATGGAAACTTGTAGTACCTTCATAATTCCAATTTCATAGAACACATTTTTTGGGTTTTATTTCACCTTTAAAATTTATGGACTCTTTTCAAAAGGAGGAAATTAATTTTTAATTTTCAGCAAGAAATTGAAATTTCTATTCATTTTTAAAATTAAAAATGTACTTGTGTCGTTTTCAGTTCACAAAAGATGTTTACAATTTTGCAATGCCTAAATTTCTGTTTGTTTTGGCATTTTGAAAATGGCTAATTACAATATAGTGTTTACAGAACATTTTTTTACAAACTTTTTAACTAAGATAGCTTCACAAATCAATTTTTTACTGGTGTTTTCTATCTAGTTTTTCTCTTTAAATGCTTAAAAACACCTACCATAAAAGAGTTTATTCTATTCCCTTGTGTGTTTTTTCTTGTATTCCTTGCCGCACCGCATGCAATTGAGTTATTTATCATTTTTTTTCTTCACCAAGTTACATGCAGTGAAGACATCATCTACAAGAAGAAGAGGTTGTCAATGTTGAATTAAAGATGATTGTATTGACAAAATGTAATGTGATGGTCAAAAAGGTTAGAAGATAGATGAGATCCATTACTAAAGAAAACATTGCCAGAATTAATGGGCACATTTTTGTAAGGTTCTATTTAATACTCAATTTTTCTACATTTTTTAAAAGTAAATTGTAGTTTCCACATCAAATTTCAATTGGGCAATTTGTAATTGGAAACCAATTGGAAATTAATAAGAAGCTATTGGAATGTCGACCCTCTTTTCTGTTGATGTAAGGTGATAAGGTTCAATTTGAAACCAATAATATCCCAATAAGGTTCAATTTGTTTTCCAAAAAATTCCAACTGATTCCCAATAAGGTCCATTGTACTTTCCAATTGGTATCCAACTGACTTCTAATAAAGTCTAATTGGTTCCCAATAAAGTCCAATTGGTTTCAAATAAGCTCCATAGTTAGTTCCCAATAAGGTCCAATAGGTCCAATTTGTTTCCAACAAGACTCATTGTACTTTCCAATTGGTATTCAGCTTATTTCTAATAAGGTCTAATTGGTTCCCAATAAGGTCTAATTGGTTTCCAATTTTCAATAAGCTCCAATTGGTTACAAATAAAGTCCAGTTAGTCCTTAAGAAGGTTCAATTGGTTTCAAATAAGTCCTGTTAGGTCCCAATAACGTGCAATTGGTTATCAATAAAGTCCAATTGGTTTCCCCGCGATCTGAAGAACTCTTTTCGGCCGGAAGGGTACGGGCAACGTCCGTACACCTTTTCCCCGCGATCCGATGCACTCTCGTCGGCCGGGAGGGTACGGGCAACGTCCGTACACCTTTTCCCCGCGATCTGAAGACCTCTTTTCGGCCGGGAGGGTACGGGCAACATCCGTACACCTTTTCCCCGTGATCCGATGCACTCTCGTCGGCCGGGAGGGTACGGGCAACGTCCGATAAGGTCCAATTGAAATCTTATTTTGACTTGTTAGATTCCTATTAAAAACCTAAGATGCAGCTGGATTTAAAGTAGAAATACTTTATTGAGAACATGGTCTCCTCAATTAAAAATTTGGTTTTAGCCACACATACAGACTGTAGTACACTGTAACTAATTAAAACTAATTTTTGTCATCACCATAAACACTTCCTAAATTAGGAAACACCTAACAATAAACTTTCTCTTTCCATCATCATCAATTGGTGATTACACATCATAAACACGTATGATGTACAATTCAGGTGGATCTATTGCATAATTATAATAACAAGGCTCCATCCCAGGATGAAAATTAGTTGACACACTATCATTAAGTACAATAATTACACCTATAGTCATAATTTTATTCAAAAAATTCTAATTAAACTCGTTTTTGGTAAGTAAACAATTTAATTACCTTTATCTTAAAGAAAATTGTATGGTATATCCTCTTTAACTTTGTCCTTGGTCTCAAATGTCTTGGCAGAGATGAGGAAATAGTTAAATCCACTGCTGCCAGTGATTTAATATTACTTTATTAACCATTTACAAAATTATTATTTTATTCATGTAGAAATGTTTAAGTGATTCACAGGTGTTGGAAGTTACAGTACTCTTGAGGCTTTATAGTTATGGCTTAATTTGTAGTAATACCTGACATTTAAATCTTGCTTAATGTTTATTAAAGTAATAAAAGATGGTATGAAAAAATGTAAAAACAAAGTTGGAGATTTATTGGATAAAACATTAAAGGAAATGTTAAGCTTGTTTTGAATTTCGAGCAGCATCAAGTACTCAGTGCAATAATCTCATCACTAGGTTTTTAATTAGTTTATTTGCCTAAAGTAATTAGATTTTTTTAAATGTGACCTGTATTGTATACAGAAGTTAAAATTTTTAATTAAGTTTTAATGTTGTGTTGGTAAAAGTTAGTTTAATTCAGCTTAAAATTCATTTACATTCACGTTTGCTTATCTCCAGCTTTCCTCATTACGCCGAGCTCCGTTGCGCCATCTATGATTCAAGATGTGAACTAATATAAAAATAAAATCGGAATAGAAACATTGAAGAAGTTAAATGTAATCAAAAATGAAAACAGAATATTTTCCTGAAATCCGATTTGTTTAATTTATTATTATAAAAGACAAGAGTATCGGTGACGTAAAATGACGTAATCGCTGAGGTTCGAGTGCGGCGCATGCGTCATTGTGTGGTGTAGTCGTGAGTTAGAGTTGTTCTCGAGACGGCGAAGCTATAGGGTTGTAGTTGTTAAGTAACAGTGTTTATGTATGTGTTACACGTTCATTGTTTGGCATAAGTTTACCTGGATTATGCACTCGTCATTAATTAAGGGTTTTATTCAGTTAATTCGCACTTGTACCTTTGGTCTGTCTCTTTGACTTCGCTAGCTATTTGTTTGCGCTGTGGTAGCCATTTTTGGTGAAACCTTCGTTTAATTTGCCATTTCGGGACGGCGAAGCTGTAGGTTCTTGTTAATTAAAAATTCGTAAGGTATGTGTTACACGTTCATTGTTTGGCACTAGTTTACCTGGGTTAATATGTACTCTTAATTAAGGGTTTTTCGCGATTGGACTTTTGGTGGTCTCGGCTCTTTGACTTATCGCTAACTATTTGTTTGCGCTGTGGTCGCTATTTTTGGTGAAACCTTTGCTACTTCGGGAGAAGAAAAATAACGGGTAAATGGCCTCTAATATCGGAAGTAAGCGCGATAAATCTTAGTTTTTACACTTCTTTTCAAGCCACTTACAAATTGAATGGAATGCGTATTCGCTAAAAAAATTAAATTTTTGCAGCTACTTACTTAAAAAATAATTTGAATCTTCACATAATATCAAGGCAAAGCTGTAAAAAAGGTAGTTTAAAAAAACCAAATTTTTAATTCACTGTTAAAAACCAACTATAAAAATCCGATACAAGAAAAAGTTTAAAAAAGGAAAAAAAAAAAATCTCGATTTTTATAAAGCAATTAGGTCTCTCTGGTTTTGGCCAGTGACCGAGTACACTTTATAAAATATAAATGTGTAGTATTTTCTCATGGGATACTGCAATTTCATTTAAGTCTTCTTTGTGAAGCTAAACAGACCGTACTTTGACTTCTGTTTTCCAATTGGGTCCCTAATAGGAATCCAAAAGGCATATGAATCCAATTTGGGTTATTTTTTTCGGATTATTTTACAATTTAAATATCCAATAGGAAAATTTGGTCCGTGATAAATTCTATCTTCCTAACATGGCTAACTCTTGGTCGTAGAGTGTGGCGCTAATGATGAAAAATAGTAATGAAATAATTTTGTACATACAAAATTCATATGAATAAAGAGGACAACTATTTGATAATTGCTTATAATTATACACTGTAGAATATAACACAATTATTTAGCAAACATGAAAAAGCTTATTTCCTATTAATAGGACTCACAAACTAATAGTATAAGTTTACTTGTAACATTAATCCAGTTAAATACTTCAATACAATATAATTTCTCCTATAATTGGCACTTGCATGTGCTTAGAATTATGCACTTTTTTATAACTGGAAACTTCATTCTTTTGAATGTGGAGCTAAATTCCAGTAGGTTCTTGTTGGTTTCCAAAAGATTTCCGATTTGTTTTTTGTTGATTTTCACAAGGTTCTTATTAACTTCCATTTAGATTATTCCCAATTGGAATTTCAAGTGGAATGATGGCCCGGTTTCTCAGCTTTTTGAAGTGTATGTATTAAAAAATTTTGCACAATTTCGCCATTAATTTCCTTTTTTTTCTTCCAACCTTTGAATGAGAAATGAAAGTACAACTTCATAGGTGAATATTAATTCCCAATAATCGGATTAAGAAAAGCATGAAAAACATGGAATTGATTTTAGTTTACTCATTCAGTAATTTTGTTTACATCTCAAAGATTGATTCAGAATTTCCTCATTTCTACATAAACAAAAGTTTGGATGGACGAAATTGAATGACAAATAGTTGGAATGGTGAGAGGTTAATACAATTAAGCTCCATAAGCTTTAGCTTAACTTAAGGTTCCATGAGAGCTTAACGTTGATGCTGTAACCGATATAAGGATACTACTCTTGCCCTTCTTTGTAATTCGTCGAACAATTTCAGTCCACTTATTTTTTCTAAATAGTGCAAAGACACGGTACGTTCGTCTTCTCTAAATCTTATCGACCTATTATCCAAAACAAAACAGCGGTAACTCCAAGTGTTATCGTCTGTCTGTCCGATTATCAGTTTAAAATAGTGCGTAGGAACGTTGATTTGATAAGTAAGTTCGTGGCGTAGACCGATTACGTCGAATCTCATATATGTGTTTACGTTATGCCGATCTGTACTGAAAAAGAACCTAATTACTATTACATTATAACACTTTCTAGGTATTATATTTACTGTGGTATAAATAGGGGTCCGGTCAACACATAAACATTTTTATATTTTCCAAATTTTTGTTTTATATCGGCCTCGAATATCTCTCGTACTCTATTCCAACTATTTCTAATTTCACGCTCCTTGCGCTAATGAGAGAGAAAACAGTAAGAAAAATGTAAGAAAATGAAGGACAAAATCAGAAAAATTAAACATCAACTTGACTATTAAAAGTAATAATTTAAAACTATTAAACCAGAGCTTCTGTTTCGCTTCCTAAAGAGGCCAAAAGACCTTCAAGAGGAATCAACGGGGGACTGCATGAAGATAGAAGGCAAGACATGCTTAACTTGCTTCATGAAGTTTACTCATTCACTCGTGGCAAAAACCAGACATTACTTTATTGAGTATATTCAGCTCATCCCCATAGATTCTAATAGGTTCTTATTTAATAAAATAAACCCAATCTTATAATATTATAAACAGAACAAAAATAAAATGCATTACCACAGGTGCAAGATTAAGTTTTGAGTTTTTGAGTACAGTTCCTGTACTTTCCGAATGATTTTCTGGAATGGCCACATACATTGGCTCATAGTTTACGTCTGAAATATAATTCTCATATGCAATATGGATTTTGTCGCTTTCCTCATCGATGGTGTATTTTTTAACTGGATGTTCAAGGTAAGAGTGAAATGGATCTTTACGGTATATCGGATGATCTTGTGGGAAATGTTCGCATACCCAACGTGGTATTAGCTTTCGTGTGTCATAGCAAATTACAGCAGTGTCAGAACATTCGAATATTTTGAATTTCAATTTATAGCCACTTATGAAAGCAGGATATGGTTGGCATTGGTGGTAGAATTTATTTTTCCACTTATCCCTGAAGAACCCAAAAATACTACCACTCATTGAGCCGATCGTTAAATAAAGTAATCGATGCATGTGAAAGGACGAGGTTATAATTATTAAATGAAAAAATTTTGAAGATTCTAAAATGGCACTTACAAATGACTGAAAATATCTGTAACAATGTTGGTGATACTTTGGTATTATAGACCGAAAATAATGAAACTGCACACCTTGTGAGCCCTCCTTTTGTTTCATTGTGGATGATTTGTGTATCCCAATTTTTAGATAGGGAATGTCAGTGAAAGACAAGACAATAGGTGCGTTCAATTTCTAAAGTAAAAGTAACTTTTGTGGCCTATGTGCCTTACGTGACTTTTGGCGGGCGGATATGACGTATTTTTCGTCATGACGGTCAAAAGTAAATTGCTAATAGTCTCTTTTGCATGAGTAGCCCTTTTACTCCTACTTATACAAAAATGGTTCGAACTGCGCATGCGCATGTGCGGTCAAAGATTGGCACGAGGTGAAAGACCTGCCTAAATCGTATGCTGCCGTGTGCTCACCTAACTAACCACAAGTGATCATAAAACACGTGAAATTATTGCTGATGCTTCAATCAAATCCACCATCAAGTTTAAAGACGAGTCCGTTTGATCCCTTCGATCTACATACGGTGACTGCGCATGCCCAGTCTTTTATAAGTCAACCAAACGTATGTGTGTATTTGGTTGTGTTCATTTAAAAGTGTCTTATAGTGACTTCTCCTTTTAGAAATTGAACTCAGCTAATATATTTCGCCAATATTTCTTATGGCTTTCAAGTCGATTTTTAGTTATTTTGCAAACATTTACTGTCAACAAAGTCTTTTTAGTCAAATTACTTTAATTTGAATTTCCTAAAGCAAAACATTTCAATTTTCATCAAAATAAGTCTAAATGTACGTGAGTACTAGTAATAATAAACTATAAATTTGCCAATTGCTACTTATTCTACAAAGCCTTAAGGAACAAGTATTACAAAATATTTTTGTTAACAGAACCAAACCACTGTTTGGTGTTGCAGCTAGTACGTTTGTTACGTACGTTGTCGACATCTCTCAATCCATATGCCAGCATATGGAACTATAAAATCCAGCCTATCAGTACAGTTGGATTGATGAAACGTCTTCTGTTCAGCTTTATGGGCCAATAGATAGCAAGTCAAAGGTGTGTCATCATCATCAGTGCAATAACACTTAAAAAAAAATTTGGGAATAGCAATTTTCTTTTCATCTCCGTTCCCAATAAGTTGGTATTTGACATAGTTGGTTCCATTTGTATTGCGGCCACCTTCGTCTGGTGGACTGAAAGTTTTAGATTAATACATTGCAAAAAAAAGTTGAATTGATACTGTACTTTATAAAAGCAAATACAGGTCCTGTAAATACGTATAATGGTTTGTTTTTAGGGTCATTTAATACTATATTCCTAATATGCCTTTCCAAGTGCTGCCATAAATCTGTGTTGAAAATGTGGTACTAAAAAAAACAAATTATAAATAAGTAGAAAAGGTATTACTGCAATAATACCTGAGGTGCAATATTCATAAGATTAAATGTCTCTTGATATGCCTCTTCGTCTGTATTATGATTTCCCTTAGCTACTAAATGACCTTTGTCAATAGCTCTTTCATCTCTGGTTGGGCCTCTGCTGATACTGTAATCATCAAATGTGACTTGAAACATTCTTGGAATGTCGGGTGGACAAAAAAAATGACCGCGGCCTCGTTCATATGTAAAGCTGTCTTTGGTAATCCGTTCACAAACCCATGCTGCTATTCGATGTTCATAATCAAAGTATGCTTCGAAATTTTTAAATGCCTTTTTGTAGCCATCTTTAGGTATGCCAATAGAGTGTACAAAAGAATCTGGCGGTATGTACTCGTCATCTTGTGCTGTGACTGTACTGAATTTCTGTGCCCGTTTATTCAAAGTGTGCCCGAAATATTCACCCCCAATCAATCCTGCTGATAAATACAAAATTCTGGATGAGAACATTATAAATTTAGGTTGCGTTTAGAATATGGTAAATGACAATGTGTATGCATTCAGATTTGTAACAATGATGCTTATGCCAATTCACGTGTATTGGTGCGACATTACATTATTGGTTGTGATTACTTTCTAATTCATTAGAAAAAAAACAGACTGTGACGCCAATTACCTACAACACCAGCCTGGACTGGGGCAAGGTTTAAAGAACTGCCATTTGAAGAGGCGGATCAAACGTCACAATATTTTCTGTCATCTTGAAATTTTATATTTAACTCATTCAAGATTAAGTGACGATGAATTCGCTGATTTTGCCAATCAAATTCAACTGGTGCCAGAATCAAAGTTTTGAACTTGGATTACAGTCGACAGTCGTGTAACATTCAACTGCTCTACGCAATTTGAAACAGATGAGGAGATTTTATAACCGAAACGACAACTGCCGTGATCACCTAGAAATGGCATTTAAAAAATTGTTGGAAGACTCAAAAAAAGACCCAATTCCAACATTTCAATTGAGCGAACTTCGTCCTTTACACATCAGAATCAGAATCCCCGGAAGGCAATCTCGCCAGTGGCGTGATTCGAACCCGGGACCAGCTTGGTGTAAGGCGAGCGCTCTAACCACTGTGCCACTACTGTCCTTAATGAAAATGTTTAGATTTGGTTGTTTTTCATGTTTTTCATGACATGTCATGGAAAATCTGGATTATGTAGGACGTAGAGTAACGGAACTCTCTTTGATTGACTGTGATGTTCATTTACTTTACCATAACCAACGATCGGGTTCAGTTGCCCTAATTTAACAGATTTGATTTTGTGGCACGTTAAATACATGCCATTTCATTACGTGGCTAGAAATAAATCCTTTGTTGCCTATAGTAAATTACTAAAACTTAGGTTGCGATCAGTAAATTCCTTTCCCATTTCTTTTAAGCAGTTACAATTTTTACTTGAGAGTTGTGTAAATTTGCTAATGTTAAAATTCGATTCTAATTGCGAATGCAGCGAGTGCACGGTCGGTGTTTTTATTTTATTTTTAATTTCGTGATCTATTAATGGTTTCATTCTGATCCCATTCTCAAATGGAGTTTTGGATTTTCTTGTCAAGTGTTGCCCAAACGCACGCGAACTGACATACCGGGTGTACGATAATTTTGCTCATCATGTCAAAGACCTGAAAACTTGTAGAGAAAATGTTGGTTATTTGAGTTATTTTGTGTGCAAAAGTGATGTCATGTAATGATTATCTGTCGTTCGTTTGGAATATTTCACTTTCTCAATTAAAGTGTTGTAATGTGGTGAGCGATGTTCCTATTTTTGAGTTGTTGGCAATGGAAAATGATTTGGAAACTTTAGTAATAATTCAATTTAATAACAGTTGAAGAGAAATAAGCCAAATTCGTTACATTATACAGACTTGTTTCCAAACACAATAATAGATACAATACAATTAAACAAAATCGAATCTCATTACAATTTTAAATCATGTTAAATTCAAAATTCAATGGAACAAAACGCAAAAAAGAAACAAAAACAAAAAACATCAAAGAAACAACCACAATTGCAAAAATAATCCCAAGTTGCCTATTTGCAAATTGTGTTGTTCATCAAAGAGAATGATTATAATGTAATTTTGAAGAGAGTTTTGACAGACTGTATGATTAGTTGGTGATGTAAGTTTTTAAAAATCTTAGAAGTTGATAGGTCTTTCCTCTAACATCACAAAATTGTTAAGTCGGTACAATACAAACAACTTTGGCATCAAATTTATTGCTACAATATCCAATTAGCTCGCTCTTTCACTTTGCATTCCAACAATATTTGTACTTGATCCTGTCAGCAAAACTAAGTGTCAATCTAAATTTAATGGTTCGTTCTTTCACCACCAGTTTCAGAAGCGGCGCTTAAAATGTAATAATAAATTTTCTATTAAACAAAATGAAATAATAACGATCTCTCAAATTTAATACTCACCAGAGGGTGTATTAAACAATTTACTGTAGATATTACTGTAGATTATTATTTTCTACTAAATCTAAATTCAAAATGCCAAAAAGACGAACCCCACAATCACTGCTGACAATTAGCAAGTGGGAAATCATACAAAATTTGACTCTTTACCACACCAAGGACTTACAAAACCTTCGTAATTACAATTTTAGTCTTGAGATAAATTTTTATTCTATAAATCATTTTTTCCTTAGCGAATGAGTTATCTGAAGACTTGATCGATTTATACGACGAAGAGTTCTTGCAGACTAAATGCGAAAATAAGAAGGAATTTTATTTGCGCTTTGAAAATAGAAACAAGTTGATAAAGCCAAATATGAAGAAATTGAACTTGATTTTTCCACATAGATGTAAACCGAAGTTTTTCGATGAGACCTTAATGATGGTCTCAAAAACATGCAAAGTAAAATGCAATTTACTATAAATATTAAATATTTACAATTTTTTTAATACTTTGTAGAATTTAACACGTTTAAGTTGTGATTTTACAAGCCAACCGAGATTCTATGTGCTTCAACTGGTTATTTCATTAGTTAATGTAATCGAACTGAAACTAGATTTTGGCTTTTCCGTCGAGAATATAAAAACTCTTCAATTTATTGATGATGACATTTTAGAAAAAATTGGAAATACCTGTTTTCAACTTGAAATTTTACATCTCACAAACTCCAGTATTACCACTCAAGGGGTACGAAGGTTTTGCCAATCAAATTCAGCTGGAGCCAGAATCAAAGACCTGAACTTAGACGACAGTTATGTAAAAGCCAACGGGTGTGTAACTGCTCTACGTAATTTAAAACAGCTGAGGAGATTTCAATGCTGTGACCATCGTTCAAACCAATTAGTCGAGGCATTTAGAAAATTGTTTGAAGACTCTAAAGAATCACCAATTCCAACATTCCAATTGTGTGAATTTTTCGAATTTTTTCTCACTGATGACTTTCCAACTGGACTTTTAAGTTTTGTAACGAAGTGTTGCCCTAATGTGCCCGAACTTTACCTAACAGCCGAAAATAATTTTGATCGCCATATGAAAGACTTAAAAAGTTGCAATGAAAATGTTCGCTTACATTTACGTGTAGGCCATGTCGAGAATTTCATGGAAAACATGGGTTATGTAGGGTGTAGAGTAACTGAACTCGATTTGAATGGGTGTGATGTTCATTTACCAACGATCGGGTTCACTTGCCCTAATTTAACAGATTTAAGTTTGTTGGAAGTTAAATACATGCCAGTTAATTACGTGGCTAGAAATAATTCTGTTGTTGCATATAGTAATTTATTGATACTTCACTTGAGCTCAAGGAATTCCGTGCCCATTCCTATTGAGCAGTTACAGTTTTTACTTCATAATTGTTTAGATTTGCAAGTTTTAAAAATCCAGTTTAATAACGAATTCACCGATGATGTAATGTTTAGAATATTGAATGGCGTTAATCCTTTAAGACATTTGACTCATTTTGAATTAACTGATTGTGATACAGTGAGTTCAATAGCAATTTTAAAGTTGCTCCAATCTGATAATGAATTGACAAGTTTGACAGTACATAGCTGTGAAAGAATTATGAACAACGAACGTTTGCAAATCGAATCGGTCATTAAAGAGAACAATTTTCGTTTGAGCCTTTATTATAGTGAAAAAGTTAATGATGAACCTGATGAGGAATCTGAGGATGAATCTGATGATGAATCTGGTGATGAACCTGATGATGACTAATGAATCGTACTACTTTGGAAACAGTTTTATAAAAAGATCAATTACAGACTGTATGATTAGTTGATGTTATATGTTTTTAAAATTTAATTGTATTTATTACTACAATTTCCAGTTAGCTCGCTCTTTCATTTTGAATTTTATTGCTTTATTACATATGATGCTCTGTAACAACTGTATATCGGTATTTTACGACAATTATTTATAAACTCGGGATGTATAACATTTTTGTAGCACACAAATTTGTAATTATTTATTTATTTGCATTAGAAACTAAAATTGTTTGAATTATTATTTTTATAAATGAATTAAAAAATATTCAAATTGCTGTGCATGGCAGTACAAAGAACTAGTGAACACCACATGTTGAAGATTTTTTGAAGGATAAATGATAAAAAATTTGTAGGTAGATAGATTAAAAAAATTATTTCTGAGAAACCCGACTTTTTATAAAAAAAATTTGAAGCTTTTTGTTGGGTTCTTACATCCTCCCTTAAAAATAAAAGGTATGAGATGTGTGGTCCTGTCGACCTTTTTAGGTATTTATGACATGTCCCTATATCAATTAATCAATCAATGCTTTATTTCTTAGAACATATTGTTCCTTTGAAAGAGGGATTCAATTTGTATACACAAATATATATATTAGTTAAAATTAGTCCAACAAGAATATATTATCTGATTAAACAGTAAATAACAATTTGACTTCAAATCTCTGACATAACTATCAAAACCCTATATAAAAATAATCCTACTGGAGGAGGGAGTATCACTGCCCCAAAATACACATATTAATTTGCAACTATTCCCACAAAATATATAACTCTACTCAACAAAAAAATAAATAATATAAATCATCCCACTCAACACAGAACCTTACTCAGCACAAGAATTTCTTAACATTTCAAAATTAATTTTTTCAATGATATCACAAATTTTTTTTTATCGAATGGACCTTTTAAAGATTTTACTAAACACCTATAAAAATTCTCATAGTCTTTACTCGTCCACTCATATGGAAATAGTCTCTGTAATACCTCACATTTCCACACATGTTTTAGCGTTTCTAATTCTTTGCCACATGCTCTACATGTCCGTGTGTTCTCTTCCATATAATAACATTCACCTCGTATCCACACATCAGACCTTGCTCTAGCCCACTTAGCCGCCAAAGAAATTGATTGACTGGACAAATATTCCTCACGCAGAAAGTCAGATTTCAGATCTTTATATAATAAACAGCTTTTTGTGTTTTGTAAATTGTTCCAATCAGATTGCTTTAGCTGTTCTAGTCTTACATAACAAATACGCTGAGTCTCGAGCTCTATGTTTTCATTAGACTTAATTAAATCTATTATGTTGGAACCTCCAATCTGCCTCAGCCTCTGGTTTAATTCTTCCATGCGCCCATACATCGTTTTCTCGTTTATCATCACCGCGATTGTCTGTCTTAAGACTGCCTTCGTTAATCTATCTTCATTCAGGTCATTTACTTTCTTCAGGTAGCTAAGTGCTCTTTTTAGAACTAACATCTCCAATTGTGAAGCTCCAGTTTCTAGTCTTACAACATAGTTTGGGATTCGTCTGGGCAGCATCAAGGAGCATTTTATAAAGTCATTCTGTATTGGTTTCAAAATTTTTTCCAATTTATAGCCGATTATTTCCATACTATACAGAGTATATCAAAGTACTTATAACTATTGATTCAAAAAGTTTTTATAGCCTTGACCTCTGAGTTAACTCCGCTTTTTTAGTCGCATATTTTAGTATATTCAGTGCTATGTTTGCTTTGTGTTTTCTTTCTTGAACGTGTCTATAAGTTGCATTTGCCGTCGTGAACCAAAAGCCTATTTCAATTTTTTTATCAAGCCAAAACCACTTTTCTCTTCGTCTCAATTTTCCTCCCTTCCTAAAGATCTTTGATTTCTCTTCGTTCAATATTAACTTCTTCCCATTTAAGTATTTTCTCAACGTAATAATCATAGATCTCAGTTGACCCTCTTCAGACGCAAGTAAAACCATGTCATCAGCAAATTTCAGCACATATATCCTCTTATCTTCGACTTCAACTCCTCCAACGCCTCTTGATTTCATAGCATTGTCAATATCGTCTATGAAAATTATGAATAGAATTGCGCTGAGCGGACAACCCTATCTCACTCCTGCGTGTGTCTCGAACAGTATGTTTCCTGGTTCACCATTCATCCTCAAAATACAGTTAGTATCCAAATATATGTTTTCAATGACTTTGTTGATTTTTCCTTGAATTCCCACTTCTCTCAATCTTGCAATTAGTAAGCCTCTATCAACCACATCGAAGGCTGTTCTCAGGTCTATAAAATACGCGTATAGTCTTTTATTTTTCAGTATTGTTAGATCGATCAAATTACTCAAAATATAGATGTTGTCCAAAGTTGATCGGCCTCTTCTAAAACCTGCCTGTGTTTCTTCAAATTTCCCCTCACTCTCCATCCAATTAGATATTCTTTTGGCCAACATTGCAGCAAACACCTTATAAAGTCCGTTTAGAAGTGCA
This sequence comes from Pachymerium ferrugineum, assembly GCA_034686365.1. NCBI lineage: Eukaryota > Metazoa > Arthropoda > Chilopoda > Geophilomorpha > Geophilidae > Pachymerium > Pachymerium ferrugineum. Next base: position 1,274 of record JAQGAS010000890.1, on the reverse strand, counting down.
ATTTTTCTATAGTTTTTGGGAAGATTAACTTCGCCGCTCTTGTGTATTGGTTGAATCATAGCTGATCTCCATTTTGCCTATTTCCTATTTTTTGGAGTTGAAATTATGAAGTTTGAGAACGCTGGTGCAAAAAACGAGGCTTATGAAAGTGTGGCTACCTTTTGACTTCCATATCGCGAGCTATTTCTAACGTTGGACGTTAGGGCTTGTTTTGGTATCACTCCGTTATCCAGTATTAAATTAAACCATTGCAATATTTTCAGTCTAACTTCTGTTGACATGAGTTTGTAGTAAACATTCAGCTCTCCATCTTCACCAGGGGCCTTTAGTTTCACCAGATTTTTTATCTGTTGATTTAGTTCATCTAGCTTAAACGGGATATTTAAACTTATTTCTTCAATACTTCCAGAGTCAGTACTGGCTTCTCCTCTCTTAGACTTTATACTTCCTAGCAATCCTCTAAAATACTCCACCCACTCGTCTTCCTTAATTTCATTTCTTATCAGCTCTCTCTGGTTAGAACATTTTCTTATCCAAATAATGAACACCACATGTTGAAGATTTTCTGAAGGATAAAGGATAAAAAATTTGTAGGTAGATAGATTAAAAAAATGATTTCTGAGAAACCCGACTTTTTATAAAAAAAATTTGAAGCTTTTTGTTGGGTTCTTACGTCCTCCCTTAAAAATAAAAGGTATGAGATGTGTGGTGCATAGGGGGTAGTCCTGTCGACCTTTTTAGGTATTTATGACATGTCCCTATATTGATTCCTTTAAGGTGTTTTTTCCACCTTAAGGGTATTGCATTATAAAGGTATTATTAGCTACCTTCTGCCCTTTTCACCTCAGGGTGTCCGTTTTGTACCCTGGGGTATATTTTTTTTTACCCTGGGGTGTACTTTTTATACCCTGGGGTATATTTTTTATACCTTAGGGTATTGCCTCTAGGCCTACAGGTACACATATTAGGCCTCAGGGTACACCATGTTACACTATGGGGTATGGTTCCTAAACCTACACCCTATTGGTGAATTATTGGACCCCTTAATGATGTAAATGTGGAGACACGAAATTCAACACGATTTTCTTTCTTTCTACTGAAAAACAACTTGTGCAAAAGAAACTTGTGAGGATTCCATTTTTTTTTTGTGGAAATGTGTGCGGACAATTACGGGCATGGGAAGTTATGTGTTATCATCACCTCCGGTAAATCTGTGCAGCAATGATGGAAGTAGGATACGCCTCAGTTCTGTAAGTAGAACTTCAAAAGATTAG
>JAQGAS010000889.1:0-31133 GCA_034686365.1 Pachymerium ferrugineum | reverse complement strand
GCATTTTGGTTCACCTTCTGAAAATTTCCAGCAGTCTGAGGTAATTTCATGGCCGCATTTGAGTTTGCGGTGAATTGCTATTTTGCATTTCATTTGTTCAATGTCAATGTGACAAGGAAGGTATTCAATATGTTCGCACATTGCGTATTTCTTGGGAATAAGTGCAGAACACAGTTGAGGTTTTGACTGGCAGGGATGTTGAAGTCCACTAATAAAATATTCGTTAGGATTTACGAGAATGTTTTGATCTCTTGTAACTTCATGGTCGCACCAATTAATGTAGTCATCGAATTTTTCAATGGACGAATTGGGAATTGTTTTTAGTATAGTGTTGAAAATATTCTTAAAATATTCAAAAGCTTGCAGGTCACTTGGCTCACTTGTCATTAATTCTGATAATAGTAATTTAAATAAGTCAGTTGTCATCAATTGATCAATTAGTTGATATTGATTGGTGAAGAGTGAATCGGATATTATTTTCAGAATTGTAACAATCATATTTGCTTCAATAGTAAATAAAATCCGTTCTTCCTTCTGCTTTTTTTGGAAGCTAATTACGTCTTCTTGATCCGAATATTCTTTGTATTCTATTTCTATGTCTATCTTGGAAAATTTCTTGAATTTTCGTCCTTTTCCCATTTTTAATTTATTATTGCCTAAAAAAATGATCAAATGTAATAATCAATTTAAAATAAGGCATAAAAAATGTTTTAGATGTACAGAATATTGTAATGAGAGAGAAAAAAAATTTCAATTATTTCCAATCTGTGCCACTAGATGACAGCTCATAGTGGTACACGGGATTGATTGAATTAAAAATTCTCCCAACAACAACTCGGAGACATTTACGAATACGAACAAACCAACTAGACATTTTTCTAGACAATAATGATATCCAAGAGTGAACAAATAATTTTTTTTTACCAATTAATAGATACAACCCTGGATTGTACTGTTACTTGAAAAAATATGGTATAAAATCAATTTGCAGTGAGCTGAAATGAGATAGAATAATAAAAGTAATGCGTTATCTATTTCTTACGAGTAAACTTGCCAGTGTGTCTAACATTGTTTTGGAATAGTTCACCTGTAAGCTAGCTTGTCTAATCTCAAAAACCGAAACTACAACGCTAGCAGCAGGTGAAGCACTTTCACATGCGACATCGGTCTGCATGTAGACATAATATACCCATAAGAGGGGATTCCCCTGAAAAATTCAATGGGAGGGAATTCCCCTGCAAAATTCAATTGATTCAAAAGATGGAAGGTTAAAATTTTGATTACGTTCAAACAATTTATGAATAATGTTGAAATGATGTCATTTTATTGATCAACTATGTATTAAATAATTACTTTTTCCAGGCCACTTTAGGAGAGCCATGGACGTCACACTTTAGGAGGGACATCTCGCTTGTGAATAAAATGTCCCGCTGTCCCCCAAAGTTCCTGGGGACACCTAAATGTCCTGTTTCTTTAGACAAATACGTTTAAATTTCTTTTGATTTTCGAAAAATTGAATCGATTAAATTGGAAGAGTTGGGTATCCATAAAGATTTAAGCGCGTGGCCAGCATTATTCTTGAGTAAATTATCCAGCGAATCATGTGAGAGCTTCTTTTGATTGCCGTATCATCGCAGGAGGAGAAGCATCCCCAGCCACACTTGACTTGCATCCCTTTAGAGTTCTTGACCATTTGCGACCTTGTGATTAATTGTAAGTGTAGTTTTTTAGATAGCGTGTCCCCATAGTTCGATATATAATTTTAAGTGAAAATTCTTAATTGGCGCATAGCATAAAGTGGGGAATGGACTGTTAAATTTCTGATTATTACCTAAATTCCAATAAACTCCAGCAAACTATTCAGTGTTACGTTTTGTGCATTGTCTAAATCAAAAGCCTTAAAAGGCACTTCACATAGCTCTACATTGTGTTTCTCACCATACTCTTCCCTTGACTTTTGTGAAAGTGATGGTCTCATTCTTTTGGATTTTGGTTTATCTCGAAATTGGTTCGCTCCAGTAATGAGAAATTCTCTCCCATATCTGATATGTACACAGAAGAACACTTGTTACGATGCAAATCCAGAAAAACCTGTAGAAGAAACTAGCTCTTTTATTGGTCCTTTGCTTCCAACAGGGATCTCGTACGTTAATGGGCTCTTCAACTCGATTTACGGACTTCCTTACAACAATTTTTGACCAAGATTAAATGGTTTGCCTACAAATGGATGTGCCTCGATGTTCTGTAAAATCAAAGGCCACCTCCAGTGTGAAATCCCTCAATTTCTGTAGAGCGCACATGTACATGCATGTTTGTTTACACTCCTGACTACCATGTTGTGTCATCACTCAGGGGAAAATGTCACTCATTAGTGTCATGTGTGGTCATGCGGCTTTGTAGGAGGAGCTTACTCAAATCGGTCAATTGGACCGTATTGAAACTAACTGGAGTTGTTTTTTCAATTAAAATAGCTATGCTAGAATTTCAAAAATCAATATTTTGAACTAAATATCTAACCATCTTCTCACCCTCTTAATCCACACAAAAGATTTGCAACTAAAATTTATTGGAGTGTATTACTTTCAGTAGGAATACTGAATTAATAGTTTGGATATTTAATTTAATAGTTTAATGTTACTTTCACAAAAAAACAGCTGGAGGAAATTTCAAAACGACAACTGCGTAATACTTGTCACATTCTGCGCGCAGTTGCAAAATAATCACTAACAAAGTGGAGTTTAATGCTTATACAAAGACCACATGGTCTATTTTAATGTTTAAAAACGTATGAACTTGCCAGTGAAATATGCAGTCTTCTTTAGTAATCTCCACTTTGTTTCGATTTTTGTTTTTTGAGATAAAATTATTCCATTTTGCAATGAAAAATTGACATTAAGTGCAATAAAATTACTTTTCCTGTGGAAAAGGTTTGTGTCTTTAAAACTAGCAAATTTCCACATCACAACCTCTTAAAAGAGTCGCATTACTTTATTCCTAAGTCAACTCGTGTATTTACTTTTTTGACTAAGTATTTCATTCTAATCAACTTTAAACCGGTTAATACACAAAATATGTAACGGTAATTCATTTGAATCAGTAAGTCTAAGACGTCAATTAAATGGTGATGGATTAACAATTTTGACGGTATACAAATCAAATTGGCAAATATGCGTTAAAAATTTTTGATCAGTAGTCTGAATATCTAAAACTTTTTAAATGCATATTTTACGCTTTTCGGTTAACTTCCATATCCTAAATATAAATCAGACTTTCTCAGTTTAGGGTCTAGACGTTAAATCAGAATACATACATAATAAGCTTAAATAATTTTTTTACGGTTTTCTCTAATGTCATTAACATCTCAGAAAAATAAATGGCATAAGTATAATATATTTTTGCCCATTGATATAAGTTAAAAGTATTAGAAGCCCTCTAATCCCATGAGAAAAAAAATACCATAAATCTTTTCCTACCTTGCAACGTCGTCTTGCAATTGAAGCAATGGCGTAAACTGAATTATGGTCCACAATTTTTACGCAATCTTCTAAAACTTGTCTGAAAAATATGCGGTTAAGTCCAAATCTTTTCAGCAACTAATAAGTACTTTACAACAAAATATACAGAATAATAATATTCTGTGATAAATTTACCTTGACTCGAATCGCACATAAACCTCGGATGTGAGCAGCAGCCATGATTGATGACGCAATGTGTTAAGATCAGAACCGCCGGCGATCGACGGACTATTTATTTCTGACTCTAAATAAAGTGTTAACCACTTTAGAGTGTACTATCAGATTTTACTTTCTGAATAACTGTAATTTCGCACAATCATATAAAATCCCCTCAACCAAACAGTTTTTACCAGGTTTTGTGCTTCTATTTTTTTAAATTAAAATAAAATTAGTAAGATACGAAATGAGAGAAAATTGGCTAGCAAATCACTTAAACTCTTAAAAGATACTATACAATAATGATAAGGTCTGAGCCGTAAACCCCCGTTTATGCAATTTATTAGATCATTTTTGTCTTTACGTTGTCACTTCTTACGATTTATAAGCAATTGGGGACACCACTCTACTGCTGTGCTTGAAACGTTATACCGCTTAGTTTAACCATAATAACGCAAAATGTTTCTGCACTGCAAATTTTAATTAGAATATCTGACACGTCAAATTTTTTCTCCCAACAAGTTCTTATTCACTAGTTAATATTCTTTCGATCTTTTGTTTAGAAAGTGGTTCGCATTCGTTGATCCTTTAATAAAAATAATTATTAATCGCTAAACAACAAAAACCGAAGATTACCAGTAGCTCCTTGCGAATCATCTAACGTTGCTGTCGATGGCGTGCTAATAGCTAACAGATCCTTAATTTGTAGAACCTACGATCATAACTTTAGCCCATTGTGACTCCTAACTCCCTTAGGGTGGGTTGCACCAAGCTCAGTTAAAGCTCAGTTAAGGCTAAACTGGGTTTAAAATATATGTAATGTATGCACTATAAACTAGGTTTAGTCTTAACTGACGTTGGTGCAACCCGCCCTTAGTGTTTTATCATCCTTAGCCAACCCTTTGTACATAACTTTTTGCATAGCTGGTAGCACAGCTACAAAACAATAATCGGAGATTAAACTTCCATAGTGATATAAATTATAATGTTAGAGGAAGGCGGTTTTGCACTTTCTCTCCTTAATTAACAATAAATAGTTCAAACGACATAAATGCTCAGTCTGCGTAGTCGCATGTAATGGGTTTGTGTAAATTAAGTGGACCCATTGGCCAGAAGAAATAAATTGGTTTAATTCTATTGGTCCGGAGGAAGCAATTATTTATGGGGTCAAATTGGTCTACGAATGAACTTATACACACACAAAACAATTTTGGTACACTGTACTCTAATCTTGTTAGAAAAGAAAATTGTTTGACAACAACAAACAGAATATTTTGCAGTCCATTTATGAAAGGAATTCTACAAAATAGTATAATTTGATCGGATAATGAAACGAATGAACTATCTGATGTAATACCGCTAACCGTCAAGACAACTGAAATATTAAAATAAAACACTTTGCATACAAAAACGATTTAATGTGTCAATTTTTCTTTTCCAGTTATCATTTTTTTACAATGATAAAAATGTCAAAAAAGACTTAAGCAAGGCTTACACAGTCAAATAAACAACAGAATTTATAATGATTGTTTTTTCAAGAGTATTAAAGATAACTTCAAAAAATTTTTGCTTATTTCTTCCAAAACAAAATCTATACAATAAAATTAAACAGAAAAATTTGACAGTGCCATAATTAAGTATCTGAGGTTTCAATCTGCATACGAATATATGCTTCAGTTGTTACCATCATGATACAGTTTGCGTCTCTTCCAGCTGATCAACGTCTCGAAGTCACTTCCTTCCGTAAAAAAAAAGGGAAGAGAGAGATAGAGCTAGCCTGAATTAGAGTCTATCATATGTGTATAGAAATTCTTATTTTTTCCTGCCCAATAATAGTAATGATAAGAAACCTTACGAAAGATAAATTTAAACAGTGCTTTAACTAACGTATACGGACGTTAATACACCGTGTTCGATATTTTTATTTTATTGCAAAAATAAAAAGAAAAAGAAAGAAAATAAAATCAAAAAGTATTTGAAGAAAAACTAAAAATAATAATACTAATAATAAAGGGACAAAAATAATACAGCAACTTAAATTCTATGTAAATGACAACAAAAATTTATAACTGACGTATGATCATGCAAAAATTACTCAGGTTTTGATATGATCAATGGTTTATTAAACTGATTATGAAAGAAGGCGGCAGAAGATAACAAACTGTGTATATGAATTGCAGTTTTTTTGATTTTTTTTTTTTTGGGTAAGGGGCGAACAAAAATAAAAATGCTAAACTGAAAAAAAAATAAATAACCAAAAGCAGTGCTACAGGATCAAACACAAATAGGGGTTAGGGGTCAGCAAAATTAACGAGTCCTTACAGCGACCACCTCTCCTCTTGTTAAAACAATTGCCACTTGCCTAGAATTGCATCTTTAATAGCGTCGATAAACTGCGCAGGTACCCAATACACCCAATAACGAGAAGCTTCCGTAGGTCCTAACTGGATTCCCTACAATTTAAAAATTTTGTTTAACAAAACTAATTTCATACTAAAAACAATAATTAGTTTTGGAATGTCCAGACTTAAAATGTCGAGCATGACTTCTCAACAGCTAGCTAATGGTTACCAATATTGGAAAAGAGGCAAGGTTGTACTTAAAGTAGTAAGTAGTTGACGGTCCTGAAATGAGGACAAAAATGACCTAAAATGCAATTTTAAGTCGAGTTGGCATTCCAAAGCTAAATGACGCAAATAATCATAAAAATTGGTTTAACTTATTACCATGACGTGGTACTCCTCATGACCTTCTATCGGTTCACTTATTACATTTTTAATTGAACTCATTGGGATTTTATCTGTCCTTTCTGTAACGAATTTAAAAAACGACGAAATAAATTAAGTATATAATTTATTTTAAGCATCAACCTTTAGTTCCTATCCATAGTTGATCTAGTTCTAATTTGAATGTTAATCGTACTTTTCCTCCTGATTTGTTTAACATTCCTGAGAGTGGGAAAGGTGGAAGACTATCCTACAATAAAAAATTAAATACCATTAATCATATTTCAACGTCATCATTTAAAAAAAAAAGCATATAGAGCATTTCGGCAATATCACAAAAACTTGATAGGTTTCCGAAGGATAACGGCAAAATAATCATTTCCTCCTGTCTTGAATCTCCTTAAGTTTAAAAAAGGCAATAATTTCAATTTTAACAAATCAAGCGTCTCAAAACTTAAATAATTCTAGAGGCAAAACTAATTAATCATTAATTAATTTGTTTCTTGTTTTATAAAAGTGTTTACATTTTAAGTTTAATTTCTTTGCTGAGAGAAACATTTCCTCGAAGCAACCCGCAGAAAAAATTACGAGCCCTGAATGTAATTTACCTACTTTGTCATTTTTAATTCCCGGCATAACATCATCAGGAATTCCTTTATCTATAACTTTCTTATGCATCTTTTGTTTAGAAAGTGGTTCCTTCGTTGATCCTTTAATAAAAATAATTATTAATCGCTTAAACAGCAAATACCGAAGATTACCAGTAGCTCCTTGCGAATCATCTAACGTTGCTGTCGATGGCGTGCTAATAGCTAACAGATCATTAATTGTAGAACCTACGATCATAATTTTAGCCCCTTTTGTGACTCCTAACTCCCTTAGTGTTTTATCATCCTTAGCCAACCCTTTGTACATAACTTTTTGCATAGCTGGTGGCACAGCTACAAAACAATAATCGGAGATTAAACTTCCGTAGTGATATAAATTATAAAAGTTCACAACTTGTTAATTTTGAGACGTGTTCTTTTAACATAGCAACTGTATCGTCTAACGGGAAAGTGACTTCATATTTTTGTTTGTTATAAATCACTTTGAAATCAACTGTTTCTTTTGAGTCATTGCTTGATGGACCTGGCACTGCTTCTTCACTTGAAATTTCACCTATGATTACGAATTCGCTTAAATTACATCTCTTACATAAACAATTTTTTTTTAAATTAGAATCATTACCATTGTGTTTAGAATTGTCACCTGAAGCGGTAGGTGCTATACTTTCTTCGGATGGAATTTTTAAAGATTTTGTGGGCCGTTCTTCGTCGATATGGGTAGAAATGTCTGCAGAAAGAAAAATAAATTATTTAAAAATTGTTTTAATTCAACTTTCAATGTTGGTGAGGTGATGTTGCATTTTTCGCTAGTTTATGCAGTTGCAATGACACGAAATAACGTTATAACTTCGTTGCATTTTAATAACGCGAAAAATATAAAGTTTTTAAAAAATAGCATGCTTTCGTTGTAATAAAATCGATTCGCACTGACTTAAAAATGAAAATCTGTTTGACTCATTTCTTACTGTTTTCTTCAGTCGCCATGATGTTCCGTGATTTGCTTGTTAATGAAGAAATTTAGTAGGGCCACCTGGTGTAAAATCCTTTTAAATTAATCGATGTTTAATCGATTCTAAATTTACTAAGCAGCCATTTTGTAAACAGCGCCACTATACTACAGAATTTCAAGTCTGGTGGTAAAATAAGGTATTATAGAAGAATATCGATTTATAATACATTCATCTGTATCAGCTGTGCGCTCGTCAGAAGTTGTGAGATAAAATTAATGAGAAAAAAATCTCGTGGTTCATGTAATATATTTTTTGCTTTTAGGAATGGCGTTTTGTAGTTGGCGAGGTGAAGAACATTATAGAGATCATTTTGATCGGGGTAAATAAAACTACCGAAGAAATTTAACACTTGGCACTAAATTACCAAGAGTGTATATATACTCCTGCTATTACATAATAGTTTTGTCTATATAGGAATTTATGTCTGCGCAAACTGCAATTTTGAACTATTTTCGAGTAAAAGTAAATACGAACACGAATCACCGTGGCCTGCATTTTCAGAAACAATTCACGAAAAAAGCCTAAGCAAGAGAGAAGAAAAAAAGGATGTTTATAAAGTATATTTAATTAATTTAAACCCTGGAAAAATTATAAAACAAAGTTTAATATTCAGGTAAGCTGTGGCTATTGCGGGAATGGCCTAGGTCATGAATTTGTTAAAGATGGTCCTAAAGGAAAATCTCGATTCTGAATATTTTCTAGCTCTATTCGGTTTGTTCCGAAAGAAGGTATTAAATTTACTAGCAGGAAAAGTGTTTTAATTTTAATTAGAATTTTTTATTTCAGAGCTGAATACGAAGAATACGACGAACGGCGATAAAGTAAATGAACAATAAAAAACTTAAAAAAATTAAAGACAATCCTGTCGGCCTGGAAAACTTTGTTCAATCCGATCAAATTGTGCAAAACGGTCGTATTTCAAATATTAGACCACTAGGACTCACAATAATATTGCATTTTCGCAAATTTATGCTACTCGTACATGCTAACAAATCACTATTGCAAGACATTTTAAATATCCTTGTTGTTTAGTTACAGTTTCCAATATTTAAATAAGTCGATCATGAACGAAGTTATCCCTGTCGACAGTGTTAAAAATAATCTGGAAAAAATTTGATAAAACACTTTTTATTACTGTTATTTAACATTAGATGGATTTTGTAGCCTGCTGGCGCCTTTAAGAAATACTCTTAGATTCTAGTCACCTTGTTGTGAATTATCATGCACTGAAATGTCAATTAGGCAACACTTATGATGCCATTAAGAAAAATCTTAATCAGATTCTTATTGGTGGATTAATGAGATGCATTTTGACATTATGTTATAGATCTGAAATTATAAAAGATATTTTTGTACACGTTTTAATTTCACGAGATTAATGTAACACTTGTTGAATTATTACTCCTAAGGTTGTTTTATTTATTTATAACTTATAAGCATATCAAAACGACAATTGCAATAAAGACAAGTGAACAAATTATGAAATGTTTTGAGTATCTGCACCAACTTTTTCTGCAATTGGTTGGTACTTGTACTGAGGTCGACTTAAATAACGTTTGACATGTCCGCAGTTTAGGCAAGTGTGGACAACATGTTTTTCTCGTTTACCTGTAATAATAAATACGTGCAATATTACGTTATTGCTTTTAATAATTTTTAATACTGTACCTCTCAGGCGAACCCTTAATGTTACAGAAGGAACGAGAAGAATTTTACACTTTTTGCAAAAGTCTCGTTTCATACTTGCATCGCTAAACATTAAAAAATTTAAACAAGTTTCAGAGTAATTTTTTAAAAAAATTGCCTTACATTTTAAGAACATTTTTAGTGGCTATTTTACTAATGCAGGCTCCATAAAAAGAAATTAGGTGGTGGTTTGTTTGGTTAACCATCAACAAATTGGCCGCCTAAAATAAAAAATTGTTAATCTACATGCAGTAGACTTTGAAAAATAGTATACCTGATATAAGTAATTAATTCTGCCGAAAATGTCATTAGATTTTACTTTCTTCATGTTGTAAATAGTTATACTGATGGATCATTCAAGTCTGTGCGGAAACGGAAACCGGATAGCAGCGACAAATGCAATTAATCAGATTTAAGCATGGCGGCACTCCGGCATTGATAAAATACTGGGAATTAACTTGGTCGGAAGTTTTCGATTCACAGTATTTATGTAAATAAGTAAGTTGAAAGTCCAAAGTCCAAAGTTTGGATGTTTGAAGGAAATTATGTATATTATTTTTAGAGATATATTACTTATGTAATATGTTCCCCACGGTTGAAGAAGGGCTTTCTCTCCTCTAGTTTCTTCGAAGCAAATAAAATAGACATGAATTATCACTTATTTACATTACAAAATGTATGGGCGTCGAAATGTAGAAGTTGTTACAAGACTGTTAAATGCATTTCAAACGGAAAAGTGAGAATGGTAAATATTAAATGTGTATTTGATATTATTTGATATTACAAACTAACAATTTATTTCTACTCTTTAATTAGCATTCAAAACAAGCGGCACCAGCATTGCCGCAAAAAAACAATGAGGATGAGTTGGTTGTTCTGCATACGGTGGCACGGAGTAATAAAAAAATAACGTCGAAAATTGTAGAGAAAAATGTAGAAGACCAAAATCCAATAATTTTTATTCGCCCTAAACATCAAATGTTGGATCTATCAAGAATAGCAACGCAAATGAATGAAAAATCCGTAGCTAATTTTTACACAAAAGATTTATTACGATTAATAGAGTTGTACAACGGATCCAATTTTCGAGAATTTGATAAAGATTTTGGACGTAAGCAAGCAATAAATACGGTTAGAGCCAATATTTTATGATTTTGTAGATTTTTAATGGTTATTTTCTTTAGGTGATTGATTCATCTGAGGTAGTACCATTGAAGCTAGTCAACGCTATTGAGCCACAAGAGCTAGAATGGAAAGAAGAAATAATTGATTGGTCTAAATTGACTAATAATTACATGAAATTGTCGAAAATAAGATTAACTGGCCTAGTTGTACTAACGACATTAGGTGGCTACATGATGGCACCGGCACCTCTATATTTTACGACTTGTCTATTGACTTGCGGCGGTACTTTCTTAACATCAGCATCAGCCAATGCAATAAATCAGGTAATTTAAAAATACAGTAAGCTTCTGTAACATGTTGATTTTAAATAAATATAAAATATTAAAATATCAATTGAAATCTTATGTTATGTGTATGCAGAAAGAATTAAGAAGAAATAGGGTGGCTGTTTGTCACTTTTCATTCGTTTAAAATCAACTTGCCTAAAACAATTAATCATCATTTTAAATTCAAATTCTTATGTTGAAAGAAAGAAATTTTTTAATTTTACATTTTTAGTTTTTTGAAGTTCCTTTCGATTCTCAAATGAAGAGAACGAAAAATAGAGTTCTGGTTAAAGGGCATTTAACGTAAGAGAAATTTAACCCATAAAAGAAATGAAATTTAAAATTCGTAATATGAATTATTAACTTTCAGGCCTCTTCATGCCTTCGCATTTGCAACTGCCTGCGGTCTCAGTGGCTTAACCGTGTTAGCTCTTGGAGCTAATGGTTTGACAGCAACATTAGGAGCACTTAATCTTTTGTTATATACGTGTGTCTACACTCCAATGAAGAGGCTGAGCATTCTAAACACTTGGGTTGGATCAGTTGTGGGCGCCATTCCACCTGTTATGGGATGGGTCGCCTGCACTGGTTCTTTGGACTTAAGTAAGAAATTTGTTTTGTATTCTTATTAGAATTTTCAGAAATAGATTTAAAAACTGAGAGTTGATAAATGATGTGTCAAAAAATATGAATAAGAGTTAACGTATAAAAATCATGTATCTTAATTTTTCAATATCGACAAATTATTACCGTCAATCGGTTTTATTTACCAAAAGAAAACCTTCATTTTTCAGGTGGATTACTTCTTGGTGCCATTTTATTCGCTTGGCAATTTCCCCACTTCAATGCACTGTCATGGAATTTGCGTGCTGACTATGCTCGTGGTGGATACCGTATGATGTCTGTCATTGACCCTGATTTATGTCGGCGGACAACTCTTCGATACTCAGTTATGCTATTAGCGCTGTGTACAGCTGCACCTTTGTGTGACCTGACAACATGGTTTTTCGCCGTTGACTCGCTACCAGTGAATTTATATTTTATTTATCTAGCATGGCAGTTTCATCAAAATGCTGATTCAGCATCAGCTAGAAAATTGTTTCGTGCCTCATTATTATATTTGCCAATTATCATGTTATTTTTAGGTATAAGCAAAAAGCCTGGAAAAGAAAGTAAGGCTGAAAAATCAAAGGCGGTGAATATTTAAGTGAACTTAATATAATGTAAATTCTAGTTTAGAATATTGAGTTCTATTAGGGAGTTGTAAAATAATGTAAATATGTTAGTAAGAATTAAATCAGATTACTAGTAGAGTTATTGACAGACGTTTGAGTTCGCTATTCGTACATTTTTTGAAGAAAATGTGGAATCGGTACTAATAGCAATTATTCGTGTAAAGTATAATCTGAATTTTGTTTCATGAGTTGTCTTGACCACTAGAATTAAATTAAATGATTGGATGATAATGTTTGATCGGTACATTTCAATGATAGGGATATTAAAAAAACCTCGCAAATTCGACAGTCCTTAGACTTAACATTATCATGTGAATTTGCATCATTTTTGAATACCCCCTAATGATTTTTTAGTAATCATATAATCAGTGAAAAGTGTAATAGTAGCAGTAATATAAAAAGGCTTAGCGTCTTAATGACTTTACACTGACCATTGTATACGACTACTGCATACTTTGCTAACTTTATTATTACTTTAGGACAACACAATTAGTAAGAGTATTTATGAATGTTTGTAGCAATGATCACAAATTCACATGTCATAGAGTTAATATTGCTTTGTGATGTTGCAAGCAATTTTGGATCCCCCTAATGCTTTGCTTAATGTTACTTTCATTATTAAAAACTTCACTAGGACTCAATATATCAATTTTGTTCGGATATTAATTTTTAACATATATGACGTTGTTGGTCCAAATGTAGTATTATCCCTCAAGAAAACTTATTTGTATTATTCAGAATGAATGAGTTTTATTCCCCTGACTAATCACAGTGAGAATGTTTTAAATGTTTTTAATCGGTAAATCGGGCACACTGACATTTTTAATGGCAGAAGTGTCATCTCATACTTGCTGTGAAAGTAACTACAGTTGACAGTATTTTTAGGTCAACCAAGAACAAATGGAAAAATTTAAATCTTTAAAAAAAAAATTATAATTGACCATTTGAACATCTTAGATAATTAAATTTAGGTGGACTCAATACCTAAAACTGATATAAATATCAGCTTTTGTTTATTTATTTATTTTCTTTATTTATTGTTCGATTGTGGAAGTGGCTTTTAAATGACATGGATAGGGTGCCAGATTAATCTAACTTAAAAACAGAGTAGTCAAACATAACTTACTATTATAATTAGCTAATCCAGGCAACCAACATTTTCGCATAACTTGGTTTGATAGTTACTGAAAGAACCATTTTAATAGATTTTGGAATAACCTCTCAGTAGCTCTTACAGCAGTGGGAAACAGTTCCGTTTTTACTTTAAAAAAGTAATAAAGTTGTGGTAAAACCGCAGAGAATACAGTTTTGCTGAAAACTACAATAACTGCTGTTTTTCGCTGACCTGCATCCATTTCTGGAAAAAAACTGTAAGGGAAAACCCAGAAAAACTGTAGTAAAAAGAAATGTTTATTTTTGGCACGACTGTATTCAAAAGTTATATTTATTTTTTTTTTAACTGAGGACTTTCCATTACCAGTTAATTAAGAAATAGAAATTTTTAAGGCAATAATGTATTCTCGTAAAAACTTCTTACAACAAAACAAACAAACAAAAAATAAAGTACAGTTTAGAAAATAAATTTTTTCTATACCGTACTTAATTTCTTTATTTGTCTGTACAAAAAGTCTATGCTCTTATATTTCAAGAATCGGTATTGTTGTAATGCAATGGGTTGACACAACACTATCAAACGTTGATACATCACTTCTTAACTTTGTGGTTTTCAATCCTGGTTTCCGAAAATCCTAGTGCAGAAGAATGTTTAAATAACGCACACTGCAAGATCGATTAAACAAAAGATGGTAGCATAGGGAGAAGTTAATTTTAATAATTAAATCTTCTTGCAATTTTTACAGCATTACAGCGAGCGCGTTCATCGGAAGTTAAGAACAATAATGTTAAGTAAGCAGAATTAATTTTAAAAAAATTTTAATATTAACGGTTACATGAAAAAATAATCAAACTCTTAAACAAACCCATTCAACATAATTCAATTAGTGCATGAACCTGGAAATAGCAACCCCTTGCAACCAATCGAAATGTTACTTTCTTGCTCAGCACTTGTAAAAATAACATTTAATTATAAAATAAACATACTAGAAAACTATAATTCGGCTGGTTTCCATAAAATACATGAATTGTATGGGTAAACATAGTCAGGAGACATGTACCTCTAAAAATTTCGGCATGCTCAATAGAAAATTCAATGACGCAGATACCGGTGTAAATTTAAACTTGAATGTCATTTTGGAGTACAATTCGAACTGACTGCTGACCCATTTACCATGTACAGAATTTAAATTTTAAAGGAATGTTAATGTTTTAACAAAAAGGCAGAAATTTTAAAAACAATCAAAACAGGCAGTAGGCAAATCAAATTTTAGTTCTGCTAGTCTCTGGATGTTTACTACCTGCGGATAAGCTTGGAAGCTGCAGCTGCTGGTGCTGAGATGGATCTTTTAAGTTCAGGTCGTAAGTTTTCAATCCTCTTGTCGATAAAAGGTTTTTGGGCTGGTAAAATTCGTGGTTGGGATAAACAAAGAACATAGTCTTGCATTTCAGTTGGAATTGTTTGAAGAAATTTGGCACGAAATTGAACTGCCAAGCTGGGGACGTACCTTGTCTGCAAGAAAATACACAGATTTTAGTAGCGTTTAATGTGATTTTATATGCGTCAAATAGCACCATTCCTAGCTATGGTCGGTGCGGAAACCCCTTTTTACAAATAAAAGCTTGACTTTGGCTTTACGTAGGGCCTTACCTATAGAAAAATGCATTGTGGGAAGGTATGGTGTAAATGACGTATATTAGTTAGTCTTAGCAAACTTTCTGATGACATTTACTTGACTACATTCGTGTCTAAACCTTTTGCAAAAAAAAATTGCTACGAATTTTCAAACTTAAGATGAGCTCTCTAGTTTCCCAGTGCTAAAAACTCTGCAAAATAGCATGTTGACAGTATGAAAGAATTTGCAATGTGTACATGATGTACATTAGCCAGTCTTGGCAAACTTTCACATGAATCTTCATTGACGACATTTGTATCTAAACTTTTGCAAAAAAAAATTGCTACGAATAAACCTAAGATGAGCTCTCAAGATTCCCAGTGCTAAAACCTCTGCCAAAATAGCATATTGACACTATGAAAGAATTTGCAAAATTCTGGACAAGTTTTCTTCACTTCTGTGAAATTTTTGCAGAATATTTTAATTGGGTTGCTTCGGATTGGGTTTGTCATGCTTAATCTTATTGAAAGTTAGGATTACCTTTGGGTTTGAACCTGCTACGGCATCAACCATATCAATGACGACTTCATCAATGTCACCTCTTGCTTTGCTGAGGGCTCCTACCATTCGTTTCTAAAATTAGAAATGAAAATAAATTTCAAATTTCCAATAGTGTTTAGTTTACTAAAACAAGTAAAGATATTAACAGAATATTGGCAGTAGATTGCGTTTCTCAATTTACCCAATAAACCACCCAGATCTAGCAATAAGTCTGACTAACAAGTTTAAACCGTGTAAAAATTAAAGAGTTCCGAAATCTATAATCACCTCAAACGCTACTGATAAAAATTAGATCTGATTCTATTTAATAGAGTTTACACATTTTTTTTTAATGATTTCTACGGATTCACATTTGTAGACTTACTTTGCCTCGATATTATTGGCAAAGAAAGTTAACTGTAATTTCAGTCCGCAGAAGCTTCTTTTGTTAGATCTAATCAACTTACTTGGAAGGCTTGAAAATATTCTTGCCCATAAGTTTCTTTTATATCTGATGGTGTGGCCTCCCATGAGTTATGAAGCACTTTGTTTACATTGTCTGCAGAAGCTATGGGAGTTCTGCAACAAAAGGTTATTACACACTAATAAACTGAAAAACTTCATTAATAATTTACTTGTAAAGAGAAGGTTCTACAGTATGAACACTGATGTTCCATTTTCTCATTTCTCTTCGTAGAGCATCAGCAAAAGAAACTGCAGCATACTTAGACATGGAATATGCTGAAAATCCCGGAAAGGTATACCTGCCTGAAAAATTACGAGTTGAAATCAATAAACCAAAATTTAAAAAACTTTGTCCTCTTACCTGCTAAGCTTGCGACATTTACAACTCTGCCTTGAGATTCCCGTAAAAGTGGTAAAAATGCTTTGGTAACTCTTATTGGTCCAAGTGCATTGACATCAAAGATTTTTTGATAAGTCTCCATCGGGCACCATTCAATTTCGGTGAAAGTCGCAATGCCAGCATTGTTGACAAGCGCCCATAAAACTAGAAGAAGATGAACAAAAATATTATAATGTGCTTTTGGATTAAAGGAAATTAATCGAGATTCTTTTTGATTAAGAACACATTGAACAATTTGAAATAGTAGTCAGTTTAAAAGGGTAAAAATTTCTTACCTTTCCCATCTAGAGTAGTCTGCACTTCTTTAGCAGCAGCCTTCACTTGTTCATTACTGGTTACATCCAGTTCTATAACTCTAAATCGTTCAGAACAAATGCTTTTCAGCTTCTTAGCTCCTTCGCCTTCAGGAAATAGACAACCAGCATAGACATAAAAACCCATTGAATCTAGAGTTTTGGCTACACGGTGACCAAATCCAGTATCACATCCTAGACAAACAAAATTGTAGTTTAATGCAATAAATATTTTATGTGTAGTTATAGCTTAGGGCTTTAAAAATAGTTTTTGGCATAGCTCCAAATAACAAAAAAAGTATATGTTAAATTTCAACTTGCCTCATCATTTTCATATTATGCAACTTTAATCAAGTTTCATGTGGCATAAATTATTTATGGTTCAACTAACACATTACAAGCGTGCGCGTTTAATAGTCACCAAAACATTAAATTAAAAAAAAAAAGTTACCAAACGGATGCTAGAAATTAGCAAATTTTACACAAAACTGGAACTTGGTCAGTACCATCTTGCGTTTTAGGTCATATCCTTGAGAACAGGATTCAATGCCAACACAAATACTTTTGCAAGCTTTAGATGTTTATGTTGAACAAATAAGAATTTTATGCTCGGTATTTTTGGAGATAATATTTTTTTTGGCTTAAATGGATTAGATTTTATAGTGGTACGGTAATAAAAAATTAAAACTGAAGGGCTAAACTGTCAAAGTAATTTTAGTAACAGACTTTGTAAAGCACTAGCTCTTCTCTACAATATTAGCATGTAACTGCAAAAGTGTCAGAGGTTGTTTTACTCTACTGTTACTCCAATCAAAAACCGCAGTTTTCTCCTCTATCAGCTTTCTTTCTGCGCCTTGCGGGAGTATTTTCTCGCTGTCAGAACGGAATCTGATAAAAGCGATCTACCCCATGCGTGAAGTATTTCACCACAAAAAAACCTGCTGTTGGAATATGACAGATTTTTCTATTCAAAATTTTTTGTTCCTTTTTGCGAAACCTTGATACCAGGTAATTAAATATATTCTCTGTAGGGCAAATAAGCTTTTCCAATGTTTTTATAAAATTCCTTCTTCTTTGTATTGGAAATATGTAACAGGCCTAGCCTACTTAAAATTTGTAATAAAATATTAGGAACACTAGTAAAAAACACTGAAGGTAAATTGCAGTTTTCCTACAATGATTTTAGCTAGTAAACCTACAGGTTTTAGCTTAAACACAGAAATTGTAAAAAATTTCGTAAAAACGATGGGAAAACTTTAAAAAAGTTAAAATGGATAAGTTACTACAACATAAATTGCAGTATTATAAAAAAACTAAAACGTTTCTCCCCGGATTATTGCTGTTATATTAAAGACTCACGTCACATGACGTAGGCCCATTTAAAAATCATTAGTGTTGAAATGTGTAATTTTGCACTCCTCCTCTATTTTGTTTAAGCAACTGAGGAAATAAATATATGATGAAGAACGAACAGTCTTTCTGGTTCTCTGATAACATTGTACTGAAAAGCGATGGGAAAAACCAGACCTGAGGTAGCTCTGCCACAGGGATGTGCGCTGCCAGTAATAACATTTCTAGGAAAAATTAAAAAAAAACACTGTACATTATAAACAGTTTTGAAGCCTTGGTAACTATTTCATATTTCTAGCAGAGATTAAGCAACAATGCTAATGTTTCAAACATATAAAAACAAGCATATTGCACATTTATATCCTCTGGCCACATGTAACCTTGAATTTTCCAAGTCTTATCCTTTTAACCTTTAAGTTTGAGACAAGGAAAACTTCTATTTATACTAAAGATAAATGTTGAATTTAGCACTTTGTTTGAGAATAGCTAAGTGGATCACTAATGAAAAAATTTCTTAGAATTCTAGCCAACTGAAACTAGTTCATGCTATCAGAAAACATAAACAAATACCTAAATGTGTTACTATCATTAATCAAATAACACTTTCAATAGGAAAATGTTTGAAAATTTGAAAAATCATAGTAAACACTTATGACTAATCTATTTTCCTGTTTTTAGTTTTCCTTCCGCTTGAGCTAAAATTAATTTTTTATACAATCATTTTTCCTCTGTTATAGAATCGGGTGGAGTGATTTATTTCAACTGTATTACTTTGAATGACGTTACTCCATTGTAGTCATTTCGAAATTAATCGACTTCAATCAGAACATTGAACAACTGTTTGTCCACCATTAAGTTTAGCCACTTCATTTTTAAGTAACACAATCTAACCTTTCTACTGAATTGTAGCCACCTATTTTTCAATCTAAATAGTTTTGCAACTCATGTTAAACACATCTGCACTTTATTGACATTTACGTCAATAAGAATACATCAATGTAGTGCAATCTATTTTGTGGGGTAAAAAAAATTATTTAACGACCTCTTTCCGGATGAGAAGAATGCCGACAAATATTGACATTAGATATTTCTTATCGGAAAAAAAGCGAGTTATTTATCACAAATCGTATGAGATCGTGTAGTTTAACATTTTTAATGAAAAAAAATTAATATAAATTGCATTTATTATATTCAGCCTTTCAAAATTTCTGCATATCCGATAATTATCCAACGGTAATAGATTTGTCTTATCAATAAATAAAAATTTTGATTACGGTACGTACAGCAAACTGAGTTTTATAAGGAAGAGTAAGCTTACTTACCAGTAATAAAAACAGCTTTTCCTTCAGGATCAATATTCACTTTTGGCATTGTATTTATTAAAGTTTTTGTAACTATATCTGCTACAATCCAAGCAACAACGGCAATACCAGCTGTGACAATCCATTCAGCAAAGAAAATATTTCTGAGTAAGAAGTAAATGATGGCAAAAAGTATAGTAAACATAACAAAGGCGGCCATAGTTGATTGTATAAAACGTTGATAAGTTCACGAAAAATATAATACTATACAGGCGATAAATGTAAGGTTTAGTGTTTAGATCTTGTAGTAAATTAAACACGTGGTTTCATTATTCAACAGTTGTATGCACGCACGTCCGCTCTGCACGGTGCTCCCTCGTCAAGTGTTGAGCTGCGCAACATGTCATGTGTTTATATCCCGATTGGCCTCGTTTTCGCGATATAGGTGCTGATGGGAAACACTTTTTTTGATAAGAGAAAAATAACGTCACGTAGTGAATAATTTCTTTTTTAAACTGCTAAATATAATTTTAACTTATAGATTGACACCGTTAAAACTTTTTAAAATTATAAAATGTGTTTTTTTTTAACTTGTTATTTTAACTTGTCCTTCACCCTGTGAACTTTAATGTAAAAAAAGTGTTTTTGAGAAGGAAGTTAAATTTCGTATAAATAATTATTGTACTATGGAAAACCCAATGTTTGTGTAATTTTTAATTTAAGTTGGGGGATAAAAAAATAGATCAGGAGATATTAATGTGTTGTGAAACATTGTGTTAGTCCTTGACATAGATTAGGTCGCTGACTTGGGTTAGTAAAATAAGGGTTTATGGAATTTTTTTAAAAAAAATTAATGAAAAAAAATTAAGGTAAGTTATCCTAAATAATAAAGTTACGCATTCATAACAGTTAATTGAAATCGTTAGTTGCTATTTCTTATTATCTGTTTAACGTAAAAGTACGCATTACGCAAACTGACGTCATTTATTTCTGGAAATTTTTAATCTATGTTGAATGTCATTTAAGACCATGATAATACTCTGACCAATATACAATTTTGCAATAATTCTATGGATATTCCAGGTAATGCAGAAGCAGATGAAACTAACTACAAGTACGTGTAATTAAATGTGTGACACCAAATATTTAATGTCATTTTTAATTGACAAATTAACATCCGCAATTAGAAGTGTATACTAAATTATATTCATTTTGTTACAGTATCACGCAGTCATTTGATCGATAGCATTTCAGTTGCAAGTTACTAAATTCAAATAGAAAATGATTTATACATATGAATATTTTGGGGTAATCAATTTCTTAATATTTTCTTCTTCTTAATCTAAAAATTCCTCATGGAAACTGGCAGCTAAAAGTAAAATTTACACAACGTTTATGACTAGGTAAAGGTGAGCAATTCCAAAAAAGGAATAATAAGAGGTCAAATTTGTCAAGATTCTGAGGTTCCTTCAGGTTGCGTGATTCTTATACAAATTTCTCGGTTTTCTCCCACTCGTCTGTGATTAAGCACGGCCTAATTTGAATCATTCCGGATGCAGATTTATACTGATAATAATTGCATAGAATGTCCAAAACAATTATCCAGAGTGTACAAGTGTAAACTCAACTCTTTGTTTTTCATCACAGAAATGTTGTAAACATTTTCAAGGCTTCTGACAGGAATTGTTACATAACCGCCTAAGGTGGTCAGTGATTTTTAAATCATAAACTAAACCTTTCCTTACTTGTTCACAAAATAGTGAATCAAAACAATTTGGTAACCAATTTTTTGGATAGTTATGACTAGTAATATCTCTCAAGTCGTAGGTTGTACTACAGACCACCCACACTGATAAGGCAATATTTTTAAAATTAAAAACTGAGAGAAAAATAAACTTTCTGCTAATTATGTAAATTGTTGTCATTTTCTTGACATCTATCCAAGCTCAAATTTTTGCAAGGTAATACTACACTTTTTTTCCTATATGCAATTAACTTTTTGGGAAATAGTAGCGAGGTACCATAGTGGTAATCCTTATGTTGTGTTATATAGAAAAAAAGAAAAATGAGGCCAGCGGTTTCCAGGGCCCCACACAATGGGACAACAAGATAGTACAAAGTCAAAATCAGTAAAAACCAAATGTTTAACAAAACTACTAAACTAAAAACCAACAGCTATTAAACCACACCTATAAATGCCGCCTTGTGTTACTAACAATTGTTGGCAACGTATATTATTGTAAATAATCACATGAAAATATGAAATTGTTTACACCTAACAAAAGAAATGCGCAAACTCACTGATTTTAGTTCATTATTGACAATGAGTAATGAATAATATTAATGTAGTCAATATTGGATGAAGACATTTCATAGGAGGAAAAACGGTTAGAATATTTTTTTTTAACCGTGTGAGTCACTTGATAAAATTTAAGGTGCAGTAGTACTTGTCGTGTAAAAATGTAAATGTACTTGCAAAAGGTCAAATGATTAACAGAGAAATGAAAGCGAACACTCCAAATAAATGGCTAAAGATATTTAGTAATAAATAGGACCCACTTTGAATTCATTTATTTGTTGGTCTCATTACATAAGTCATGTAACATTCAATACTTTAACAAGTATAATAAATAATTTTATATCAAATCTGGGTATTACTATTTTCTTAATATTCTGTATATTTACACACTTACAAATTGGTGATTAAAAAACAAGTCCCGAATTTCAGTGGAATGAATAGCTAATTATAACTGATTTCAGTTCCTTCAGGACAGTTATGACTTCTTCAGTAATTCGGTAATCTGTAATTGATGGGACAACATGCAAAATTAAATTTTATTTGAAAAATTAGTCAATTAAACAAAAGGCATTAACTGTATGGATTTCTTTCATATTATTTTACCCATCGCAAAATGTAGAAGATTGTTCTGCAGAATAGAGAGTCGTCATTGGATTACATCTAATTCTGAATTCATATGTGCCGTATGAATACAGATTACCAGTAAGACCCTACTGCTAATACTGATTGCTGCTTTGTAACAGGATGACAGGAGGGCATGTACAGTATCTTACTTGTACTAGGTTTATTGCTATTGTCATGTGGGAACCATATAACACTCGAAGTAATTATGTTCTCCCCTAGTCTCTGACAATTATCGATTACGAGCTGTGGGACAGTAAATGATGTACAACTCCCCACGGAGGTCTTCGGATGCCAAAACGGCAACTTGAATTTGTTAATTTATTAATAGGTTTGTTGCTTGCTACCTGAATGGTTTTGAAATGCCAAGTATGATTTTAGAAGCTTCAAGCAACGTAAAAAGTTACAATCTTTTTCATCTGAAATTTCAGTCATCACTTTTACATTACACAGTAAAATATATGTCCGAGCACACCATTTGGGTGTACACTGTCCCGATACCTTTGGGTGTACGCTTACACATCAGCCTTTTCGGGTGTTAATAAACGCACGTTTCAACATTTAAACACTGTAGGCATGCAAATAAACAGTGATGAAAAGGCTGGTTTAATTTATACTTATGGCTGTATATCCTAAATGCATCCTTTTACAATCAATATTTAACTAAGTAAGAATTAACTGCTCTATTGTTGGATGGAACAGGATCAGCTTGAATGTGAACTGTCAATTTATCGCCAGGGATAGGGCGATTAAAATTTTCCAAACGTTCAAACGTTTATAAAACTTGGTATCAATTTGGCTTTTTCAACCTATCGGTTGTATCGAAGTACAAACGAACAAACTTCAGTATTAGGTGGTGCAACTGTTGCGATATCGATATTCCTTAATGCTATCTCAGTAATCTGGAGCGACAATGCATTGTTAAAACGTTAGCGGAGCAGTGGCACCACCACTCTATTAGTGATACAATCTTATCGTTAGTATGGATATCTAAGTTTAAGTCCAATTAATAAATAGCTCAAATCATCATTCTAGAAATGAGCGTTGAAAGCCTAATATGACTAATAGTATCTCTCTATTCTAAGGACCTTGAATAGTTGTAATATAGCACTCAAACTTGATAATATCGCTTCAAGGCTTTAGTACTAATAAACTACAATTGGCTTGGATCAGGCTAACTTTGTTTCTTCTCAATCCAACTGACGAATTGAACCAGTTAATATAATCCCTCAGAAATTTAATAATCATTGAATTGTTTAAGTTATCGCATATTGGCGCATTTAGAAAGCAGGTACTTAAGTTCATTACCTGAGCTTTGTACATTTCCTTAACATCTATCAAATCCAAGCGTAATTCGTCAGCTTCTTCCACTTTTTCCCCGTACATCTGCAACAAGGCATTATATTTCTTTTGCATGTCATGAAAATTGGCTTGCTCTTCTTGAAGTTGTTTCAATTCTTCATCTAGCTCTTCGTTGCACGTTGTCAGTTGTACCATTTCTGCTGCCATTGACTCTCTAACCCGTTCCAATTGCGCTATTTCATTCTAAATAAATCCATTAAAACTAAGATTCAGCGAACATTAAGTTTATAATATACCGTACTTGTAATTGAACTATTTCTCCTTCCCGCATTTTAAGCTGTGATTGTAAGTTTTCAAGTAGAGATGTTGCTCCGTTATGTCGTAAAGCTTCGTATAAATTAAGTTTACTTCCATTTGTTGAAGAAGTCATTATAAGACTTTGGTCTAAAATATCCTCGTGAAGCCATGGATTGTAACTTTCACTAACAGAGCTAAAACGAGATAAACTTGGAGTTGGACTTGGGGTGTCGCGGTTACTAGTTTCGTGTGCTTGGATTGACAACTTTCTCTCCTGCTTTGGAAGAAAATATTATTACAAAGACAAAAATATTTTACCAAATTACCTTTTCTTTCAATTGATCTTGCAGCAAAACACATTTTCTTTTTTCAGCTTCAACCACTGTCTTTTCAATGTCCAACTGATGTTCTAGCATTTTCTAATTAAATAAACTTCTTTGATAAAAATTTTCACATTTCTTTCCAAATACTAACTTGCTCTCTTTTCAAACTGCTTATTTCATCTGCATACGTTTGTTTCAACTTTTCCTTTTGGACTAATTCCCTAAACAGAAAATTTAAAATAAAATAAATTTGATAAGAACCAAACAATGTAATAAGTGGAATATAAATATTCGTTAAAGAAAGGTTTATTTATATTAACTGGAAACCAATCAATCGAAACTCAAAATTGGTTTTTATGTGAAATTTAAGTCAAAATTCGATTATTTTTTTTCAAACGTCCCGTACTTCTCTTTCCATTCTTCATGCATTGCGAGTTTTGTTTGTTGTGTTTCCAACTGTACTTGAAGTCTACTTTTCTCCTGTTTAAGCAAATCGTTTTGTGCTTCAAGTGCACACAATTTGTTGCTAACTTCCCGATACTTTTCAGATATCGATCTCTCTTTTTCTACGGATACTGACAATTGACTTTGAGTAATGCCTATAAAAAAATGTGTAATGAAAAAATAATTCAGGATGTTTGCCAACAATTTATTTACTTAATCTTTCAGTTAAACTAGCTTCCACTTGTTCCCAAGTTGAAGATTGGTTATTAAAAGTTGCTTGTAGATTTTCAATTTGTCGTAACAGTGGTCTAGTTGCTTTACAAACAGAAATGTTTCAAAGAAATGTGCATACTTTCATTAATATTCGAAACGTACCAATAGACACACTTTGTGTTAATTCTTGAGTCCTGGCTTCTGCTTCTTGTAGCCTCTGAAAGACAAAAATATTATCCCACTCAATTTCTGTATGGTTTAGGTAGTGGTTAAGTGTACAAAGTACCTGCTGCAAATCTGAAATTTCCTGTTTTAACATGTCCTCACGTCTACTAGCTTGGTTATCTGACCTTCCCAAACTCAATCTCAAATCTTCTATTTGTATGAGAAGTCCTTCTTGGGTCAGACGAGCTTCTTTCTGAACCCTTTCCAAATGAGCTTGTAGTTCTTCTTTAGCTGCCATTTCTGCACTTAATGCAGCTTCCTACAAAAATACAGACTCAAGATTATTGGTAAGGGAAACCCAAAAATTCCACAAGTACTTGAACTAAGGTTTCTTTTTCAACATTAATTCGACGAAGGTCTGCTAACTCACTAATATAAACACAATTGTTACACTCGATAACATTTACAAGTTTTCAGTACCAACTTTGTTAACTCATCCAAATTTGTTTGCTGGCTTTTGGTCTTATCCTGGCCTTCGGATAATTCTATGGTTAGCGCGGCTAAATCTTTCTCCTGCTTCTGAACTGTATTGGTCAACTGTCTGATTGCATCTGAAATTGTGTAGTGATATTGAGTTTTGAAAACTTGTGATTTCTGAAACGGTTTCAAATAATATTAACCTATTTGCTTTCTTTCAATATCTTCTTTTGCAGTCAGAGCTTTTCGAACACGCTCTAATTCGTCGCTTTGGTCTTCCAACTTTTGCCTGAATTAAAAAAAAAATTACAATTTTTGATTGCCCCAAATATTTGTAACCTAAAAATACTTTTGTTGTTGTATTAGTTTTGTTGTTTCCTTTTCTTTAGCCCTAAGCTTTTTAATTATGTTGGACTGTTGTAGTTCTTGCTTCGATAACTTTTCACCTTCTTGCATCAACTCTTGTATTTGTGTATCCTTTTCTTTAATGATTTCTTCTACTTGCTTGGCACAAAGTCTAGTAGCAATTTCTTCTTTTCCCTTTTGGACTTCCGTTTTCAATGATTCCTTTTCCTAAAAATTATTTTCTATTAATAACAAAAGTTTCAATCATAAACACAAGTTAAATTAACATTGACTTCCTTATTAAGTAATTTATAAATATTATCAAATTCTTATAAAATTAACAATTACCGTCAATGCTTGTTGAAGATTTCTTTCCATAGTGGACAACCGTTGTGATAATTCTTCGGTCAGTGAGGTTACATCCTTTGTGTCTGCTGCATGAACTTCCTGAGAATGCTTCAATTTGCTATACAGCAAAACACAACAATCAGTTTTGCGGTATTAAGGTTTCATTACGTACTTACATCTTCAAAGCATTATTTGTTTCTTGCAACTGAACATTCTCTCTACTTAACTCAAGAAGTTTAGTCTCTCTCGCGTGAAGAATTTCAGAAAGATCGCCCACTTTCTAAATAACAGGATAATAAATGCAATCAGAAATTGATTCAGATGTTGCATGTCAAACCAAACCAACAATTACATTGATTTGTCATTCAATACCTTTAACAGTTTTTCACTGTCAGCATTTGCTTTGTCACTTTCTATTATTCCTACAGTGATTAGAGGAAGAGTTCGTGAATAAATTTTGCATTATACCAAGGATAAAAATATAAAAAAATTAGAATGCTAAAAGTTTATGGCCTTGTCCTAGTTTAGTTTATAACTAAAATTATTACGATACAATTTAAGACATTAAATTAATTTACCCAACGAATACCCAAAGAGATCATTTACTGACAGATACATAAATCATTATTTCTGCTATTCTTGCACTATACTTTTACACTTACAGATAATTTTCTATCATGTTTTGATGGATGTGTAAACTGAGTTCTTTTTTCAACCGTTTAAAATATAACCCCATAGAATAATTTTGAAAATAGATTTAAATTAAGCAGTTCCAAATGATATGACTGCAAATTTTTTTTGACACTTCTAAATGTGTATATTGCATCTTCATCAATTATAACTTTAATAGTTCCCATAAGTACTATAAAAGAGTAAGGTTTTATTTATTCTATAACATCGCGCTTGAAATATGAGATAATGTACAAAATATTAGATTCGGGCCAACAGCAACTAAACGTTAATCTATACTGCTTTCTGAACATATTAATATAGTTTTCAAATAATTAAAAAGTTCGTGTAAATTTATTGATTTGACTTGTAATCTTTTCGATAAATTTACAGAACACACGTTTCAAATTACAAAGGTTGAAAAGGCATGCTAAAAGCATGTGAAAAGGTGGCTTGTAAAGAAAAAAAATTGGGGGAATTACATTTACACCATAAAAGTTTAAAAATGTAACAAGTTCACCTTCAAAAGCATGCTTCCTATGGCCTACAGCTCTAGGATAAGCTTTAATACTTGAGCAGTCAGAAGAAGGACTCTCCGATCGCTCACCTCTTCGCAGAGAAGGCCCCTTCCCGGACCACACTTGTTTCATAGGAGACAAACTAGTTTTTTCCAAATTATCGCCGTTTGGAGAAGATATGGAAATAATTTCTACATCAGAAGAGGTTGTCGTTTCCACTTCATCACCAGATGTTTGCCCACTATTCTGCTCAGACTCCAATTTAACCATGTCAGACTTATCGGACGACGTAGTGGAATGTGGCGAATGAGACCTGCCAGTCTCCTGATCCCTTATGGCCTCATCTATCATGCATTTTATAAAAGACCCTGTTGAACTGTTGTAGCTATCTGTTGATTTAGTTTCTACATCTCGACATTCCTTACTTTCTTCTTTCTCTGTAGTTTGGACCAATTTCTTATCTTCAATTGAAATATTTAAATTCTCATTTTTTTGTTCCTGATTGCAAGCATCCTTATTTTCTAACTGGTTCTCTGTAATACAAGTCTGTGGTAATGCAGAAATAAGTGGAAAATTTGTGAATTTTTCTTCTTCGGCATCTTCACTTCCTGCATCAGTGTCTTCGAACTCCTGAGTTATTGTTTTACTGCTGTCTGTTGACTTATCCAATGTTTCTGAACTAAGACTTTTAGATGAAACTAAACTGATTTCGGATTTAATTTCTTCTTTAACAGTTTGACTAATTTCATGTTGTGGTGGCTCAATATCGGGATCAGCCATTCTTTTCTCTCTCTCGTCCTTTTGGGATATAGTTTCATCTTCAGCGGGTAAAAGTGATACTTCTGTAAATTCATTGTCTGATATACTACTAAGTGACTGTTCGGATAATTTGGGATCAGTAATTTTTAGGGATATTGTATCAGGATCACTTTCAGTTTTGGTTGACGGGCCTTTTCGTGGTGACTGGGAATTTTCATCTTGCGATTTATTTACAGTTTCAAAAAAAGAGCCACTAAATGATCCCCATAAACTGTCAGCCAATTTTTCAGCTCGGGGTTGAGAGCTCGATGACGTTGGATCTAGTGTGGGCTCAATACCGAATGAAGCAAAGAAATTTTCGGCTTCCACTGAAAAATTAAAAAAATATCTGTACACACGCAAAAAATTTATATCTTCCTAAAGTCAAAACTATTCTTAAATACATTAGAAAACCTCGTTGTGGACGTTTCACTAAGACAGAAATTTACCATTAGTTTCTTTAACCCGCTTGTCATCGGCTGAATCTTGGATATCCAAAGCCCTATCGATGGTTTTCTGAGCTTGAGTGAGAGCAGTTTTTGCAAAATTTGCAATTCCAGAATTAAACCAACTCATTATAGTGTTAACTACACCTGCAAAAAAATATTCTTACGTAAGCCATCATCCAAATAATACATACATTTTAATTTTTAAACGACAAATATAAATAATTATTTGAAATATACTTCCTACCAATCAATTTTACAAAACATCGCCGAATTCATCATTCATCACAGTTTGTTGTAAATATAAATACCGTAGTCAAAACACTTCAATATAAACTCAAACTTATTTGTTAGTTACGCAAATAGTGCATCGCCATTTTAGATCACGGACTCGCAGTTCAGGTATATTTTTCCGGTTAAGGACAATTAATTTATTGAGTTAATATTTGAGTTTCATTTAATCTTTACCGAATTTATAAAATAAAACGGAAGTCGATTGCGATAATTCGAATAGAACGATAATGGGTTTTATTCAAGTAAGAATTCGTGAAGGGTGATATTCAGCTTCCCCAGTGGCGCAATTGGTTAGCGCACGGTACTTATACGACAGTATTCGTGGCAATGCCGGGGTTGTGAGTTCGAGCCTCACCTGGGGAATTTTTTTTTAACCAAATTTTAGCCTATTTCGAAAGAACGAGCGCCTTCCTTACGAACACGCTGTCACTTCAAAACTGTTTCTGGAATTTACAAGACTCTACATGCAATTACAAACACGTAAATCAAAAGCATAAACATGCCTGACATGTGGCGACCTCTGATGACATTATTACTATTTCCGGCCAAATTTTGAAAAGCATTTTGAATTTAAAAAATAACCAATTCTGCAATTCAACAACTCCAATTGACGTTTAAATTTGAAGAACCTAAAATGTAGATTCTATATTAGTAGGCATAAGTCCGACCCGGAATCGTCACATGGAGCGCCCTCTGTTGCTGTTTACGGGTAACTAAACCGGAGGGATTTAGTGTTTGTGTTTTAATTATTGTGTTTCTTATATCATTTTTATATAAAATTTTTGTCTATAAATTTCCGTTTTCTCAGCTTTCTAATAAAATAACTACGTGATCTAATTAAATTAATACCAAACAGTTAATCATATTATCCGCCACCAGAGCGCGAAAACTACAATGGCGTGCTGTTTATCGTCGGGGTGGTTTTTATTCATAAATGTTTACTTTTATCTATATGATAACATTTCTTAATATAAGAGACAAGAAAATTTGATTGCGAACAATTCCTCAAATGAAAGGAGAAGAAAATTTCGGAGTCCAACTGACAAATCTAATTTGTGCGCCCACCACTCTCATTTTTATCTGTAATCGAATTGAGTCGACGGAGACAATTTCGTCAATTACATCGCACCAATGCCTCACAGATTGAATGGAAAACACGCCAAAAGAAATATTTGAACAAGACGTAACAAGGCAAATTAAGAAGGAAAAGAATAAAAAGGAGAAAAAAATCTACTGCATGACAAGTAAATCAATTGGATTAAAGTAAAAGATAAAGAGATAAATTCAAAAAAGCTTTGCTTTCAACTTAATTTTAATATTTGAGAAATCTCATGTAACTAGATTTATTACATTAGGAGCGATTTGATTAGAGTTCAAATCCAAAGTTTTGCAGTAACATGAAAATTTAATTTTTTATATCAGTTGTCACTTTCATTTAAACTAATTAGTTGTCAACTTTTTACACAACAAAGATTTAATGAGTTTACGTGTTTATTTATGATTTTAATTTACTGCAGCAATTTTTATTTTAAGGCTAACATTTATTTCTCCCGTTTATTATTAAGGCAAATTTAATATACAGTATTGCAATTACAGTTATTTAGATACAAATTTTTTTTTGTAGGTTTAAAAAGTACCAGGTCAACACCAGTGCTGTTACTACTTACGGTGCAAATATGAGGTATACCATGTTAACATTTATAAAAAAAACACAATAAACATTAACATCACACAACCCACTATTCAAATACAGTTGGATAATATCTAAGTTTCAAAAATTGTGCTGCAAGTCATCAGGGGATTCAGGTTGACTGAGATAGTTCTTGCAGTTTTGGGGCCAATAATTTTTTTATTAAATTAAAATTAAAAATTTTCAAGTGAAATCAACTTTTATTTGCAGCAAAAATTTTTAAACAGCCAATTGCCACTTGGGGCCAAGCTTTTATCAAGGCACTTAAAGGTGGGAGCTCTTTCTGAACTAGAATCTATAAAATCTGCCACTATTGCAAGCTTGGATATTTTATCAATTTATACTTACAAGGGAACCACATGAATAAGATATCCACAGATTGTACTAGAAACAGAACAATAAATTCGTCTTGTAGTAAC
>JAQGAS010000888.1:0-31149 GCA_034686365.1 Pachymerium ferrugineum | reverse complement strand
GCGCGTCGGTACTGCCACGATAGTACCGACGCGCCACCATTGTTAGAACTGCGGTCATTATTAGAACTACATCGCCCCATTATTATTATTAAGAGCAAGTAAAGAGTTTATTCAAAGACATTCTCTTTAAAATCTTAAAGTTTCTTACCCACACATGGATTGAGCCAGATTAATCGTTGCCAATCGATGCAGGAATATAAAATAGAAAAATCGTATCCTGAGCATGCGCAGTTGGTGCGCAGAGGAGTTCCCAAGATATCGATGAGAGCACTACGGCACTCCTCTAAAGGTCCTAGACATTGGATAGTAGTCTGGTTGACAGCGCACGCGCTAACGAACCGCTCCATTCGCCGCCTGAGCGAATAAAGTCAATTAAGGCCCGAGTGGTTCAAGTCCCCAGACACAAACTCACCTGCAGTCGGGATTAGCACGGCATTGAACGGCCACCTCATGGCACGCGGGCACCTCCACTTCGGGTCTCATAGCACACGGGGGATGAAGCTGGCGTTGCTGAATGAGGCACACTGGATCATTGTACCTGCAGATGCAGAAGGCTGCCTGGCGCATGATGTCCGGGTTTCCCAGATGATAAAAATTTCGAACAGCTTCCATACACTCAGTCCGGTTGCATGGAGCACGCATTGTGTCGCATACTTGCAACATATTTTCCAATAATACACAACAAGTTTTATCTTTGACGCACACCTCGTGAGCCTTCGGACATGTGCTCTTCGCCTTAATGGCCGTCGAAGGGAAGACATCAGGAGGCAAAGCTGGCATGTGATGAGGGTCGTCCACTGGCGACCCAATCATATTCGGGTGGCCCAAATTACCTTGCACGATGGCTGATACAACTGGACTGAAGTCACGCACTTCGATTGTATAGTTGGTGTCTGCTTCAAAGAAACCGGGAAAAGGAATGGTTCCATCCACATCTGTCACAAGTGCCGTTACTCCTTCGACTCTGGCGAGAGATGCGGTGTTTAGTTCAAGAGGAGGATCTGGTTGCACACACGGATTCGTATTGACCAGAACAAAAATCTTGGCACACTTTTCGATCTCTGAATCTTCATGGCACAGGCAGCCATACACTGGTGTTAATTGAATTTTAGTCCATGCCCTATAGCATTTGGCTCTATCAAATAAATACATTCAAAGTAATTCAATTATTCGAAGTGGTTCGTGCTACACTAAGCCGATTTAAAGCGAATTATGAAATTTACGTTAAATTTCTCAACTTCTCTGCATTATACTGACAGCTTGAATTGCGTCATAAATTCTGATCAAGAATGATCAATTGGTAATTCCTGAATTGTCAAGTAGAATTACGTTTACAAATATTGGATTTTCTTATCAAATGACTTGTTTCCTGCCTTTTTTCTACTCAATTTTCTCAGATTTCTTTTGGTTGTGTCAAAAATTTTCTTGCAAAAATAATTGAATCAGTAACGTTTTCGCTAATTTTTAGTTAAATGGTTTTTTTTTTCCAATGTATTAGTCCAAAATTCGATGTGTTATTGATCTTATTCATGAATCTTACAACTTAGGTAAATTACGTACAAAATAAGACCATTAATTTGATTGCAAGTCATTTTCTGAAGCCTTCTAATATCCCCAGCAAATCATTTAATTACTACATCAATTTTCTTGGCCATTTCTATCCTAATACTATTAGACGAGGTTTAAACTTGGCATCAAAGCAATTCACATATTATTGCAAGAAAAGTGCAAACTGCATTTATGGATCGAATGTGACCTACAAATCGATTAATTACCCACAGCTCCTGTTTGATGGAAAAGTATTCCGTTACGAAATTACATATAAAATGAGATGTTGTATTGACCAATGACAGTTATACATTCCTAATTGGTTTATATTACGTACATAGTGCCATTTACCTTCACTACAAACTGTTTGTCGGTGTGGCCGGAGGGATTAAAACCCATCCGGATCCCTTCGCTTCTATTAACCTTTCGAAATGTAAATGTTTTAATTAAATATAGAAAGCCTTAAGGTAATGTTGTTTTCTCATCCTTAAGTTCTGTCTTTCTGATGTACATGGGGCATTGCAAGAATAATTCTAAATTTATTTTTGATTTTTAAGTTCAGAAAGTGTCTATTAATGGAATATGTTAATATTTGAGTTTAAAGGGACACTCAACCCCAGAGGCAAGTTAGGTTTAAATAAAAGATTGCAATCGTCTAATTACGTGTGCAATACTTAAATTTCTTAATTTTGAACCGTTATTTAGTTTGAAATGAAAATATTCCATCACGTGATCTAAACCGACCAATGAGATTGATTTCTGTGACCATGCCCGGCCATAACAATTGATCCCATTGGTTGGTTTACATCATCACGTGATGGAATGTTTTCATTTTAAACTAAATAACTGTTGAAAATTAAGAAATTTAAGTATTGAATACGTAATTAGACGATTGTAATCTTTTATCTAAACCTAACTTGTCGTTAGGGTTGAGTGTCCCTTTAATCGTTATGAATATTGTTAATTGTAGTGAATTTTAAATTTGAAAATCGATATTAACTCATCATCAATCAACAACAATAATGAGAAAAACTTGTTTTTATCACTGCTAAGAACACTTATGACCTAGAAAATGCCAGGACACTCTCATCGCTCATATTGAGTAATGTTTCAAGGGGATCCTTGTCTCCTTAGAAACAATAAGTAAACAGTTTTGTTTTGATTTTTACCTTAAATGTTTATTTTATACTTTGACTCCTACTCAATTTTTAATGGTGAAAGTATAAATATGTGAATATTTCATCAATACCACTATTCTCAGAATATTGCAATTATAGTGCATTAGAAAAACGTGAATGTCTAATTAACTCATAATCGTGAAAATATGTAGCGGATTCATTGGTTTGCAATGATGAGTAAATTAAGTCGTTGTTGTTTTAAATCCACAATTAACATTCAAGTGTGAATCGTTTGTAAACACCTTGGAGACATTATGAGAATATAAGGAAAACAGTATTAACTTACCTGTCTCTAATTACACATTCATTATCTTTGAATCTACACACTCTGCGAAATTGATCCAATATTTTCTTGCATTTGGTGTTGTGATAGCATAAATTGTAGGCATAAGTGCATGTGGGATAATCTTCAGTGACAACACGATCCGCAGGATCTTTTTAGAATAAAAGCGTGGTTGAGCGTTGGGGCCATTAAGTCGTTAAATGTACTCACTAATGCGAGGGATTTTGAGACAAGGGTGTTGGGAAAGGGAATTTCTCAGGTGTCGGCAATCGGCATCACTTTCCTCATCACTGCAAATGCAACCACCGTGGAAAGGTGCGTTCCCCCACACCGAGGTCAACGCTCCTTGACACGTCTCCAAACTGGACGATCGACAAACAGTTCCATCTTGGGAGTAGACAATAAATTAGAGATTAAATGTCGCGCAAAAGGATGGTTTACGAGAGAATCTCACCGTAAGTATCGCCACATGTTTTGGAGATGACGTCAAACAATAGCGCGCACGCGTCGTCTTCGACACACATTTGCCGTGCAACTTGGCAGTGGAGAATTGCCAATACACCGTCGGGGCCAAAAACTGCAAGAACACCAAATCAATAATTAAGGACAGACACATTACGCTTGTAAGCGATAACTCTTTGTGATGGCTCCATTTCTTAGATCTTTAAGTGAAATTAGAAAATGGAAACCATTTAATTACGTTAACATTATAAGTGTTACGAATTAGTCAAATAAAAACTTGGCGTTAATAGCTGAGTACAATGCTTTATTGACCAAAGTCTCTCTCTCTGCCCAATACAATTCACTTAGGATTTCTTTGTTTTTGGGCAGCTGTGTTTGTTGATGCAGCATTTGGCTTTCTAAATGTTTGCTACAATTAACCTTTCTTTCGCCTACATCATAATGGCTGGTGTATGTGAGGTCATTAAATGTGACCACTACACGCAACAATTCAATTCAACTAAGAAATTCACGCCAAGTTTATAAGAGATCTTGCGCATACAGACAGCTTGTAGCATAACCCTGATTGCTTCTAGAGGTCAACCTCTCTGCCTGTAAGGGATTGTGTAAACTCTCGATTAGAGCGAGTGATTTATAAAAGTCGTACATCTTATCCCATAGTTTAGTGAATTGGTCATACTCGTATCAATAAGGACTATAACAAATGCTTATCTGCAATATTTTCTTATAACAAAATTAAAGTATTGCAGACTTTCATTTCGACTAGGTTTTGTTTTGGTATTTGCCCGTTATGACTTTTCGCAGATTTCACTTTGTATCGATCTCCTATATTGTCCCGGCACGTATGCAGCCTCAGTAGCCGCTGGCAACATTAAGCTTTATTTCTTTCTTTGCCTTCTAGTGTAAATATTGTCGATTCAAAATTGCATGATTTGAAAAAATAATTTTAACGCACGAAACGTTAACTTTCTCCATCGGGTAAGGTTCCAATAACACAAAATAACTTTATTTTTATTTAAATAAAAAACAAATCCGCTTACAAGAAGCTTAAATCACAAACGATTCTCTAAGAACATAACAAAAAAATTACATTTGAAACCAAAACCGTTGAAAAAAAAAGAAAATCTTTAGGGAACCACTCCTATTTGAACAGAGGAATACGTGAAACCTTAATTTCAATATATTTAAGAAGATGAAATACCAAGACTATTGGCCCATGACCTTCTCTCTCCCATTGACTTGAAACCGTTTCTAGTTTAACTCGTGCTTAGTCGTTGCGGATAACTCGTGGCGCGTCACGTGACTGTTGGCTATCAATGGAGTAATCCATTGGGAGCATTTGTGCGTCTATTCCATTGATTGAATCATTTCGAGAGTTGTGTTAGCCGTTGGCTATCGAGCCCTCGAGAGAAGCGCCCTCTACTCTCACCTCTCCCCTTCATTCCCCTACCCAACTAAGGTGAAAACACATCGATCGGGCATCAAGATGGGGACCAGGTGAGGCGGAGCGCGTCTACGACATTCATCCGAAACCCATCAGAGTCCTGCTGCTGCTGCCCCTCCAACCAACACTGCGCACGCGCCTATTAAAAAATGAAGCTACTAGTCGCGGGTTAGGTCGTAGCTATGACTACAACCGATTGGTCGCCAGGTGAAAAGGAGGGTTAGGGATGTGTTGGTCTCATTAGTCGGCGAGGGCGTCTCCCTAATTACGAGGCACAACAACTAGTCGTCGTCATAGTAACAACCGTGCTAATAAGCAAACGCAAACTATCATTGCACTTGTCAGTTGCGCCATCTGCACGTGCATCTCGAGTAAGAAAAACTCCTCGTATTGATCCCTCACAGCCATCTTTGCAAAACTCGGTGGATCAATAGAGAACGTGTACAACTACACTATATATAGCAGTTAAAAATATAAATTTAAAAATAAAAAGAAAGAAAGAAAAAAAAAAAAAAAAAAAAAAACCATGGCCATTGTAAAATAGCACACGATTTGAACAACTTACACCATGCCACCATGAACCACGCAACGTGCGTGGATGGTACGCGATGGCTTCCCATCGACCTGCCGTCGTCAGCCACGGGCCCCCGGACGATGTAGTGGCGAGACAGCCGCGACAGCCGTAGTTGTCTTCCGGGGCCCGTCCATAGTCCAGCTGCAGTGCGCCGGCGCGAACTCTGCTCGTCCAAGTCTCGTCTCAATTTGGCAGGCGCATGCGTCCTAGGTGGAGAACTGGGGTTCGACCGGTGACGTCACGATACTCGTCGTTCGTCGAGTCCGCCTGTCGTTCTTCATTCATCGAGAGCGTGGGTGGGGAACGTGCAATTGCGATTTGCTGCATCGATGTATAACCTCAAGTCTTTCGGCATCAATTTTAAAGAGGTTGTTTCTATGGAAACTGAAATTTACGTAAATTTCTTTTTGAAAACATATTAATGTATTGATGGATTATATTTTTTTGTTGGGTTAAGAATTTTTGATGAGTATCAACTTTTGGAATTTTTCAATTTCGGGTATAAAATCTCGGTTTTTAGTTGATAAAATGTGGAGAAATTTTACAAAACCTCCGCTACTTTAATTAAGTTTTTTCTGACCACGGAAAGAAAACATATTAAAAATTAAACATCTAAGGCTAATCCAAGCGTAGGCGTAAAAATATCGAACTACTTTAAATACATTATTAAAATAAAACTCTAAAATTATTTAAAGTAATGTGTCGAGCAGAAAATTCAACTTCTCCAAATTGATCAAAATTCTGCTGACATATCTCGAAATTTTCTTAGTTCCACAATCAATTGCCAGAAATCGATTTTCAATAGTAAAATACCCATTAAAATTACATCGTTAAAAGTTACGCAATTTCACACTAGAGGTTACACTCTACCGCGGTTTTATAATTAATGAATATTAGAAATGAAAAATGATCAATGCGTCTGTCAACAAAAATACTAGCATCTGTATTACAGGAAAGATTACCCGCAAGAGCTGGGGGGGTGAGTGAGGGGAAACGAAGATTTTTGGAAATCTGCCAAATGATGAGGGGGTTCCAAGTGGGCGGACGCCTCCTACAACTTTTTACCACACGCTTGGTTGAAGATGGTGCTGCAAAAGGAGAATACAAAAAAAAAAAAAAAAAGCAACAGAAAAAAGAAAATGCAGAATTAAGTTTCAATGAAAAAAATGGTAGGAAAAATTGTTTTTTAAAAAAAAAAAATTAAAAGTTGGCAGCTCGAGTAATTTTCAGAGCGAGTTTTGGTAAATAAGAGTTTTCTAAATGGCGGAATGCCAGAGTGAAATTTATTGAATAAATGAAACAAACACAAAAAAAAAAAAGGGAAAAAAATGAAAGCGATTAAAGGGAAATAACCTGTCGTGCACAAAAGTGTGTGGGCTCTGATTGGGGTCGGCGTTGGAATTCGATCGGTCTCATCGCAGGGGCCAAAGATCTTTTGGGTCCGATTCATTTCCACCACCGGAAATGAAGGCTTGCAACTATAGAAATTTATTTTATCGACTATTTTTGTGTGTGTGTGTGTGTGTGTGTGTGTGTGTGATGGTATTTGGTGTTTGTTCGCGGTTTTTAGTTTGGGAATTGTAAAACCAAAGGGAAAGAAAAAGTGAAAATGGTTGTTCCGAGTGTTGAGTTAATGGGGAGGGGAAATTTTATTGACGTAAATTGACGTCATGCCCAACCTGTTATTTAAGATGTTTGGTAACATTTACTTTTTTTTCTTTCTTTTTGTAATATTGCCAAGTTGGTGTTTCGATTTCTTGTGAGTTAAATGAGAACTGTTGAAAAGGTGTTATTTTTGATTTTAAAATGTGGGGTTTAGATATAATAGTTTTCACAATGAAATAAACAAAGTTGAACAGCCTAGTACAATATACTTAAATTTTTTTTGAGTCAGAAGATGTCATATTAGAAAACATTAACTCTCAAGAGAAAACGCTAGTTTGCATATAAAACACTAAATTTCACAAAGTACAAATATTGGGCAGAACATAATGTCCGGAAATTGCGTATCATGGTAAATTTTCAATTACACCAGAGTAAATTTATGAAAACATTGTCTTACACTTAACTCAATCAAACCGATTACTATTAAATCCAAAACCGCAAATTAAAATTGATCTTTTGAATCCCCCGGCGGAAAAATATTCCAAATGTGATTAGAACTTTCAATTAAAAGACATTTCATTAAATGTCATTTTCTCAAAAAACACTTTCTTACCTTTCTCTTATCTCCTCCCTTCTGTAAAGAGTAAGAACTTGTGTTTCCTCAACACAACAAAATGGGCACAAAGTCAAGGATTTTTCAATTTCGAGCCAAGAAAGTTAATATAGTTTATAAAGTTAACATCCATATACTCTTAACGTTTTAGAAAACTTGTTATAAAACTTGTTTTATAACATCTGCAGTATTTAAGCTGAGTTTTCTTATCCCCAATAAAAAATGCAACTATTTTGCCGTGTAAATAGAATTTTAAACAAGTACAATGTTTCAAGCACAAACTTCAAAACAAAAGCGCCACCTACGCATAAATTTCAAACGTCAAGCGTTTGATGAATTTTTCACTAAATTCAATGACGTCAGAAGAAGCGCGTGTATATATAACATTTACTCGTGGATAAATGGCTTAACTCTTAATGTTGGTTTTATAAGTTTGAAATTTAGAACTATAAACTGAGTAAAGCAGTTAATTTTAAAATAGTAATCAAATTCATCACAAGAAGCTGAAATGTCAAGGGTAAATCTACGTACACTTGTTTGACGTCTGACTTATGGTTTTACTATTGATTAAATTATTTTTATGCGTTCAATAATAATTATATTTTAAGTTTATCAAACACTTGTTTGACGTCTGACTTTTGGTTTTATTAAGAATTAAATTATTTTTACGCGTTGAATTCAATAATAATTACATTTTATTCGTCAAATGTATTTGTAAGCTGTTTTCTCTTAACGAATCAACTTATTAGGAAAAGAGAAAAGTTCAGTTTGAATTGCAACTCTCATAAAAAAAGAAATGAAAGGATCGATGCCAGCTAGAAAAAGCATTGATCGAAAATCAATATTATCAATGATTAAAAATAGTTATTGGTTTACTGGTTAGTGTTGACGTGTTAGTCACTAGTTATAAAAAAAAACTGTCTTTCAGCTGCAGAAAGAACTGTGCTTAATTTGATGACTGCATTAATATTAAGGTGTGAAACTGAAAGTTTTATACGTGAAAAAAAATACTGGTAACGATACACTAAAACTTGTAACACAATAAAAACAGGTGTGCTCTATTCTTATTATTACAAAACTCTGACCTTTAATAAGAAATTAAAAATTTCAATTTAGTAATGATAACCCTTTATGCATAATAATAAACAATAACAGAAATTATAAACTATCACTTAAACCAATCAGTAGCAAGTTGTTTTCGATATAATGTAATTTGTGTTATGATCATGTATCTTTGAAGAAGGTATTTTACCGTTATCTCTTCCAAGATTTGTTATTTGATCTCTCAATTTGACCAACAGTCTTATTACGTTTCTTTTCCAGCTTCAATATTGGGTTTGTAATAGTTCCCCTAACGTTATTTCATTTCGTATCAATCAATCATTCAACTAACCTTAGGTAACCT
This sequence comes from Pachymerium ferrugineum, assembly GCA_034686365.1. Classification (NCBI taxonomy): domain Eukaryota; kingdom Metazoa; phylum Arthropoda; class Chilopoda; order Geophilomorpha; family Geophilidae; genus Pachymerium; species Pachymerium ferrugineum. The sequence goes on along the minus strand of JAQGAS010000888.1, from coordinate 22,037 downwards.
AAAAAAAAATAACAAAATAGAAAAAAAAGATTGGAATCTTATCCGTAGTCTTTAAGTTTCAATACATTTGGCCTTAGATTGGACATAAGTTTCATATAACTTTAATGTGTTATTGAAAAATCGATAAAGATTGCCTCGAGAGCAAATAATAAACCAAATTTAAGTTGAAAGTGAAAGCAATATCTAAGATCAATAGCGCATTACAAGCTTGTCCTATATTGTCGTATCAATTGGCACTTGTATGTTCAAATTATAAATTAGACTTTGACGAGACTGTTTCGTTTTAACTAGCTTGTTTTTGCCAAAAAAAAAAAAATAGTTTTTGGCCAACTTAAAGCAATTCCTGTGAATTTACGACGTCGTGTTACTTATACAGATGTACAAAATGTATTATTGTCATCCTTTATTACGTCAAAGTGCCTGGCTCAGGCACTGTAAGTTTAAGCTAAAACGCCTTTCTAACTACCGAATTTTAATCTTTTCTCTCTCCTCCCACGAAAAAACAAAATCTTTTTGGATGTAGTTATGAATCCGTAAGAATTACAAAAAAGTGTAGCAGATGTCTTGCATTAATAGATATGATCAAGTTCGGTTTTTACCTTTGACAAATCGTAAGTGCTCATAACTTTACGATGCACGCTCGTTTAGTGTGAATTTTTATACATGGCTTGATTAACAGGCACAGAACAATTATTTTATGTGGATTTAGCAGAATTTTTTTTAAGGTGAAGCGCTCTGTGTTCAACTCTTCAATACATTTTCGTAATAATCGATTTTCGAACGAAATATTGTATTAGATCTATGATGATAGTGACAATCTTCAGTTTACAAGTCACTTCCAATCATTACATAATTTGGCGAGTTGAAATTTGACGTTCTTTTCTTTACACAAAACACACAAAAGTAAGATCTTAAACGTTAGATTTATTTCATTACTTAAAATCCACTGAAAAATTATAATTATCATCACCCCCTCCTAAATTTTTCAAAGCATTCGTTAAAGACTCGGATAAATTTGTTGCGACTTTATCTGAAAGGGGAGAGAAAAAAATGAACAAAGTGGTTAAAAAATATCAATATCTGTATTCACCATTCCTTCGGCGTTTCTTTTTCATCTTCTTAAATTGCTCTTTGCTTGATTTATTCAATTTTAAATTTCCATCCAACGACATTGCTCTTTGAAGCTTCTGTGCTTTAGCTTGCATTTTTTGTGGAACATCATCATCTTTTGTCCGCTTTCCTGGCTCATCACTTTTTTTATTCTCCTCCATTCTCTCCATTACAGGTTGAGGCTCTTCTTCTTCTAACTCAACAACTTCGTCACTGGCTTCAACCGGACCAGAAGTTTCATTCGTAATGAAATTGGTGTTTGTATGCATTCGTAAGGAACCAATTACTTCTTCGTTCTCATCTGATAATAATTTATCAATGTCAAATTCAGCACTCATTTCGCTCACTATTTGTGCATCTAAGTAAGATGGTCGTGATGAATTTTCCGGTGGATGGGTATAATATTTAATTTTGCCTCTAAAAAAAAAAAAAAACAAATAAAAGTTTTAAAATAATTAGAATAGATTCAAGACCAAAAATAAAGTCAATTTTCATTTTATTTTTGGCTGCAAGAAAAATTTACTCATTCCAATTATTGATTATCGTCCGAGCTGCTTGATCCACATTTGGCACGCCACCTTTTTTTAGTTTCCCTTGCTTTCTTGCCATTAACGACAAAAATTCAGCGACAGAATTGAATTGTGGAATACTGTAAAACAGTAATAAGTCATTTCGGTTACACCGTTTTAAAATTTCTTCTACAGGTGCAATAGGGTCATCCAATGTTTCAACCTAAGAGAAATATATGTGTTAAAAACATTCCGTCTATTTATTTTGTGGTCATCATTAATTATTTACCTTCACTGCATTTCGTAAGACAGATGAAACAGTATCAGATTTGGCAAGTACAATTCCTGGGCAGTCGAGTAAGATAACGTGTTTGTCCAAATGAATTTCTTGCATGGATTTTGTAACACCTGGTGTGGCACCAACGTTGCAGACTTTATTCCGTTTCAAACTGTTGATTAAACTGCTTTTTCCTACGTTTGGAAATCCTATTTAAAAAAAAAATTAATTAAAGTTAATATCAATTTTCATATAGCATTAAGTATTCTTTTTACCTACAACTCCCACTTTGATTTGAGTGCGAATGTCTTTATTTCTACAATAATTGCCCAAAAGTTTCATCAACACATCAGCACCAAGACAATATGTAGTTTTGGTGAGTTTGTTTACATTGCTTGTAACAGGTACGGAACTTCGAGCCTAAAAAAGTAAAACGAGAAAATATAGTAATTCACACTTAGAATGCAAATTGAGCGAAATTACCAAATTTGAATTTTGCGTTTGGGTCGATGACTTGAATGCCACAGTAGGTAATTCATTGCGCAGATGTTTCAACCAGTTAACAACATTTTCTTTCGGCACCAAGTCTGAAATTAAATTTACAAAATTCAAAACTTAAGTACAAAGATCATTTAAGTAGTAGTGTAAGCATTACCAATTTTATTCAAAATCAGAACTAATTTTTTTTTGGAGCCAGCTTTTATAACAGCTTCTTCAACTTGCGGGCATCGACTTCCTAGTGGATCTCTAGCGTCAAGAACTTCCAAAATCACATCCGCAGCTTCAATAACCTTTTTAAATTCTCTGTAATAATTTTTGCCATTTTGTCCCTTTTCTTTATTAGTGTCATCTTCATTTTCCGGCTTTGATTTTGCTTCGAATTCTTCAGTTTTCGCAGCTGCTTCTTTTTCCAATTTTTCTAAGCCTTCTTTTTCCAATTTTTCTAGGCCTCTTTTTTCCATTAGAAGATTGTGTCTGTCATCCTTCTGTTTCTGCCGCAATTCTTCAGCCTATAGACAAATATAATTTTAATACTAAACTTTCAGTTTTTTTAGATTTTATCAAATACTCTTTTCTTCCTAGCTTCAGCTTCTCGTAATATCTCATCTTTGAACGGTAAACTATTGGGTACACCCGGATCTTTCCTCATCTCTATGAATTTTAACTTTAATTTACTATTCCTTTATATTGCTTTATTAATCATACGTACTTTTACCCTTACGGGGATTTTTCTTGGCTGCCTTTTTCATTTTTTTATTATGCTGACGAACCTTCTTCTCTATTTTGTATCGTTTTTTTGCCGTCACCATCTTACTTTTTTTCTCTGTAATAAGCAATAACATAAAATATACTGTAGTAAAAAATAATGTACTCTATTACTCATAAACTTCTGTGCCATTTTGCTAGTTTGCTACGAAACCACGTTGTACTGAACCGGATACTGCAGCAGCGTCCGGAACTACACTATTAGCGCCATCTGTTGAGGTGACTTTTAATTATTCATTTTAAATGAAGGATGAATGAATTCTTGTTCTGCGTGCTGCTTATTAATTATCCAATTTTTCTACCAATTATACAGTCGTTTCAAAAAATATTTATTATAGTCATTTTTTCATATATGCAATCTTATTCCGATTTCTACATTCCTTAGCAATTTAAATGCTTGCGCTGTCGCAGCGCGCTATTACAAGGTTGAAGTCCTTTAAACATATTCAAAAGTCAAAAGTTTTTACAGGTTAATCACAATCTAATTAATCTGTTATTTTTACAATCGAAACAAAAAAGTCCAACTTTTCAACCATAACAAGAAAACGAGGTCTAAACACTTCCTGTTGATGATGTGTGGCAAATGAGCATATGATTAGTGTTCCATAGCCTACAAACATGTTGCGTGGGTGGTAGATGGGTCACCAAACGGACCTATAATGATTCTTTTTTTTTTTCTTATCTCACGGGTCACTGCTGCCACTTTAGGTCTGCGCACACTCAGGCTAAAAGGTCAAAAGCCCCTTACAAAATTTAAAACACCCACGTAGTTAAAATACGAAATAAACAAAAATTTTAAGGCGACGTTTATATAAGGAAACGCCATGTAATCTAAAAATATAAAGTTGGGTGTTGACAATAGTTTTTCTTGAGTATTACACAATTTCAGGTTAGTAACAAACGGCAAAAATTGTAACTACTTGACTAAATTAGGTCTAAGTTCCTATTTATAAAATCACAGCGATCCATCGTCGTAGGGTTTCTCCATTTCGCGGCATCGGTAGGCCCACGGATCCCAAATTTCTCCAAAAGGGCATACGGATGGAGGGTAAGAGTCCACCAAGGCAAACACAAACGCCAACACCAACGCACAACGCATGAAAAAATTCCAATATTCCATTTCGTCTTGGGAATTGGTAGACGGTGGTGAAAAATGGAGTTGTCAGTTCACAAACGTTGAGAGAATAATGGAGGTTTCGATTGAATGTAAGCGGATTTCTCGAAGGTAGCAGCCCGTGGAATGACGCGGGTTACAACACTTTTTTTATTTGTTGTTACGAGGAAAAAGTTTGACCTTGAGGAAACTTTCCCTGTTTAATTATAAAGTATAATAAAATTCTGATAAAAATAAATGAGGAAATTCTAAACAAGGGATTTACTGGAATCAGAAATGAGATTAGTAATTAAAATGACACGCTTAAAATTTTTAATTATAGTTATCCTCATAATTAAGTTGTTTCTTTTGGTCTATCTGAAAACTCTATTAATGAAGTCCAAAAGTGTAAACTTAATGGGAAGAGAAAATATAATTTGTTTCATTTATTTTTGGGTACTGACATCTCTTAGAAAGTTACACTATGGATATAAGTTTGTTGTTTCGGCGGTTTTTCCTGCAAAGAATGTGCGTAAGCTCAGAATTACCTACAGACGCATGGCAGGGAAACCTCATTCCGACAAATAAAACTGACAACAAAAGTGTAGGAAATGAAAAAATTCTACCAAGTGCAATGGTCACTTGAAAACATAAAATGAGTAATGAAATGTCCACTTGAATAACACCAGACTTGTAAGAGGGATGACTAGCCCATTGAACGATAGTCACATACCATAAAAAAAAGTTTTTTTATATTTGTTGCTGTGTCAAGAGGAAAAAGATTGACCCTATGGAAACTTTCCCTGCTTGTACAATAAAACTCAGATAAAAAGTAAATGAGGAAATTTCTACAAGGAATGTTTGATACTTTTTTATTTTATTTATTTATTTATTTTTTTTTGATTTGGATGTCAAGTTTTATAAATAACGTGAGATTTTTTTAAAAAACATAATGAATTTAGGTAGTTAAAATTAATTAGACAACCATTTTATGAAAAAAGATATTTTAAACACCAAGATTAATTGCACCCTGTAGTTACAAAAAATGAAATGAATGTTAATTAAATTAGCTAAAAAATAATTACTTCACCTTTAAACTTCTAGAAGGTTAATGAAAATACTCTCATTTAAGAAAGGTTATAATTACATTTATATTAATAACAATGATTAAATTGTAATTATCCAATATCAATATTATCTTCTCAATAAAGGGCAAACAGTTTGGGAAGCGGGCGTTACGCGGCAAAATGCCCGTATGCAGTTAGGTCACGCCCTGATTTAAAAGGCCACAGTCCACACATGTGCGCGATCATTTCATCTGATGGGATGGTTCGTGGTGCGTGTCTCTGTCTCTTACTTCTCTGTATAAGCCCTTACTTAGTAACTCTAGCACCGATTCTAGAAGATGACTCGTGGAACGTCGACTGGCCGTTCGAATTAGACGAGTTGGATGACGAAAGTCGAAAACTAAAAACATCAAACCCGCTTCTTATACTCTGTCCGGAAGGAGAACTTCAAACAAGACGCACACCTAATGGAGGAAGTGACAATTACATCATAGTAAAACCAGGTAGTTCACCCGATCATACGAAAGAACCTTGTCTCGTTACAAGACATCCTCCAACATTGCGTTCATCAACACATAGATCTAATAATGTAGCGATTTGGCCGGCAATTATTGTTGGTACACGTACACCTCCTGCAAATATTGATACTAATGTGTTAAATAACGTAGCCAACCAGTTACTTTTAACTCCAAATGACGATTCTAAAGAGACAACTGCAATTGATGACAATAGGGTTTCAGCTGTTGGTGAAATTTTACATGGGAATTTCATTGATACAACACCAAATCCTGTTACAGAAGTTGAAGTCGAGTGTGGTTGTGATGCGGATGTTCCTGTTCATGCTCACACTTATGTGCCTTCTGATAATGAAGTTCACAACACACCAAAACCAGTCACATCCAATAGCGTGCAATTCTTTACTCGAACTCCATTGACTGAAAAGTCAAAGCCAAATGATGCTGCAACTGAGTCGCCAATATTGACAAGGATAACAAAACCAACGGCAATTCAAACTATTACAATTTTAAACTTCACAAAACAAAACACAGACTGGCCCATTACGAGAGCACCGGAGGAGTCACTTTTAGGATCTGTGACAAAAGCAAATACACCTCCCAGAATACATTTTATAACTGATGTTGTTACATCCACTTCCGAAATTGAAAGACCTCTGCCAACAAGAAAGAGAGTTCAATCGACAACGACTGCAACTCGATCAAAAACAACAACAACTTCCAATATTCATGCATTTTTACAAGAAGTTGATGATGATCCACAACCACTTCCATCAGCTTCAACTACAGGAAACATGTCATCATGGGGAAGTAGTAGAATTAAGTGGTGGTTACACTTCATATCCAAACATGCCCTTTTCATTCTGTTAGGCTTAATAATTTTTGGTGTAACTAATAATTTAAGTCAAAATCCCAACACCCTAATTCCAAGTTTTCCACAGGTGATAAATCCACCTTTGGCAGATTATCAAGATATGTTTAAGATTTATGACAGTGTTTTAACATCAGTTAAAGAGATTAATAATAATTATAATAATAATCTCTATCCCCTACCGACAAACTATGCAAACAGCCAGGCGAGTGATGTGTATGATGTAGGAAGTAATGATCAACAATTTCAATTGGATTACATTTTGAATGCTATAAATAATTATAAAAATTACCAAAGTGGTGAAATGAAACCCAGTTCTGGTTATGGTTGAAAAACCTCATTATTATAATATATTGTATTTATATTGTCAAAGATGTATGTTGTGGGGTAACATGAATGAATGGAATATTATTTATTTAAAACTTCTATTGTACTTTCACTGTATACATAATAGAACGAAATATTAGAGATTTTAATCTTTCACTGTTTTTGCCATATAAGAATTTCCTTGTGTAGTAAAAAAAATAATAACCTTTATTTGATGTGATTGTGTGTAATATTTAAGAAATAAACAACTCGTGGGAAACATCCTGATTCTATAGTCAAACATGTCTTTGCCACCTCTTCATTCACCTTGACTCTAAGGTCAAACCACGCCCAAGTTCAAGACACTTAACTTCAATCATGGCCGACATCGAATGGTAATGGATTAGGCAATCGATTTCTGAGAAAGACCAGTTTTGGATGCTATGAAAGGCCCTTTTATTTCGTGGTCAATGTATTATTAAAGGGTTAATAAAGAAGGTCATGTTTACTAAAAAAAAGTGATGGAGATTTGCATCATATATCAAATTACTGGTATTAGTTTTTCCCAGGTGACAGCTGTAGTTTGATTTAGCTGTTTTTAATTTACTGATTTGAGTAGTTAAAATTTTAACTTAAAATGTATTCAGAGAAGTTAATAACAAATTCAGGCAATTAGAAACTAAAATTTATTATAAAAAAAAAAACAAGATTTCTGTCTTGTACTTTATAATTTAAGCTAGAAATATACATGTTAGGAACTTTGTAAATCAGAATGACAAGATCATATACTATCATGTTAATAGCCAGGAAAAGGAATTGCGAGTTCCCTTTTCCTTTTTATGGTAAGTTGCAGGGAACGTTTCTTGCCATTTTAATTAAGCTAAGGCTGCTTGACTTCCTTCTATGTTCAAGTTCAAGGAGGTTTTTTTTTTTTTGGGTAAAAGTTGTTCTTGATTTTTGATAATCTTCATCTTTCAAGCAGAAAGAAAAAGCAGGCCATGTGTGCTAGGGCTAGCCAGGGATACGTGACTGTAACCAGATCATTTATTTTGATTTTTACACATCTACGCGATAAGAATAATTTTCAGGGATGCACTTTTAACTGATAAAAAAGTTCAAACTTTTCATGTTTCAAACTAGGTTTGATTATTCCAAAATTTCACTGCGTAAACTAATAATAATAATAATTGGTGACTTTAAGTGGTAACGTCAAAATTGTAAAATTTGTTATGTGCAAAATCTGACCCAAGTAATTGGTAATACTAATGTTAAAATTGCATTTTTAAAATATAAATTAAATTGACATTTAACTTCTATTTAGTAAATATTTGCTTGATGTCATAGTATGATTGAAAGGAATTTTTTAATCTCAGCATAATCATTTTTTCTTTCAGTTCAGGTCACTACCTAATTAAGAGATTAAGGGAAGTGTTTTTTTTAAGATGGTCTGGTCGGTATGTAATAGAATGCAGACACATCACGAAATGCACATAATTTTTTTGCAATTTCAAATACAGGCGTTGTTTATGCAAGTAGTCTTATGGGTTTGTATGCCATCTTTAGGCTGCAACTACAAGTACTGTATTGTTAAAATGTGGTAAAAATACGGGGTTTTTGGTGCGACGAATGACAATGCGAGGAGAATGATAAGACAAACAACTGTGAAATATATTGCCATTGAAATCTTTCTGGACTCAACATTTTATACAAAAAATTATAGACAAAAAATGAGCTGTCATAACAGTTATATTAAGGTTCCGTTTGACTATAAGCGTCATTTTTCACTCCTGAAATATTGAACACATAAAATTTAGAATTCTTCTCACTTAATAGCGGTTTCCGTTTTCTAGTAAACCACTTTTTAAAGTTGATTGGTTTGAACCCGGGGCATATAGGTATTCTTTGTAGCCAACCACCTTTAATCATGTGGCAATTTTTTAATGGGAGATTATAATCTTTAACTTCAATAGAAGTATCATTAGTATTAAGTTCCGCCCATTTAATTAATCCTCGTTCTTCTGGAGTGCCTAATCACCAAGATAAAACAGAAATGCAAACAATTGTAATTAAAGGTAAACATTACAAAGTAAATACCCGGTACTAAATTATCTAAGAGAATTGCTAGTATTCCACCGAGTAACATCCCAGATCGAAGAAACACTATCAGCAAACCGTCTACAATTTCATTTCCTGTGCAAAAAAATTATTCTGATAACATCTTTGATTAATAAGTAAACTCAAATTACCTGTATGAATTGACTTAGGGTTTTTTCCAAACCATAATGGTAATGCCAAACCACAATAGATTGGTAATCCAATTACCAAAAGGTTTCTCGATGAATTCATATCTACATACTGAAGAGTTGCAAGTCCTATTGTTGCAATACTGCAGAAAAGTACGATGAAAACTCCTCCTAATATTGGATCTGGGATAACCATGAACAGAGCTGACGATTTTGTAAATACGCCAATGAGCATCATGCAAAAACCAGCAATATACATAACTCTTCTGCTTGCAATCTGAATTGAAAAATTGAAATGTGTGCATCGTATGAATTATGTGAAGATGTATAAACCTGACTGGGCTAAAATTAGATCAAAATTTAGCGATACAAATAGTTAGGCAAACATAAATTGTGCTGACAGTCTAGTAATACAAAATGCAAATAGAATTCAAATATTTTAAAAGTGTCAATGAAAACTTTTTGCAGTGCAAAAATAAATTTGATTGTCACGTCTATACTGCAGCTGTAATGGCTGTGACACTTTTTTTTATATGGAAACAGCCACTGTCAGATATGGAATCAATTTGTTTAGTTTGCAACAGCTCTTTGTCATAACGGCCATTTCAGCCGCTGCCAAGAAAGGATTCCTTTACAATCAATGACTTTTTGAGATGCTTTCATGAAGAAAATGGTTATGACTTTCAAATTATTTGCTTACTATGCCTGCAATAAAACTTTTACGAACAACCCATATAAAGTCACGACATTTTAGCTGAGAAAGTTGACATAGTTAAGAACTTATGAGGCGTGAACTTGGTATTGGCAAATCCCCGTGTTTTGCAACTCACTACAGAAAAGTGTAATACCAATTAAAATTACGGCCGGTAGGTGGCATATTACTAGGTCAATACAGTTAATATAAACAATAAAAAGCAAAACAGTTATTGAACAATTTCTCACTAATTCTTAAATGTGATTGGTTAAATGTTTTGTCAGAAACTTACTTTTGTCATTCCAATAATTCCAATATTTTCTGCGTATGACGATGTGCCATTTCCAATTCCAATTAGACCGTCTAAGAAGATCCCTAACCCTTCAATTAAAACTCCACGGTTCACAGCATGTGCAGGAGGTGGTGGTGCATTAGCTATTCTTGCACATGCGTAGAAATTGCCAACACTTTCAATTAAGTTTGCCATTGTAGCACCCAACATTCCAACAACGCATATCAAATGTAATTTTGGTATTCCCCATTGCGCTGAAAAATACAATGTCGGTAAATTTACAATTTACTTTTATTCTTTTTAAACAAATACTTGGATAGGGCACTCTGAACCACGAAGCTTGACTTATAACATCGCTATTTATATCCGTTCTAGCAGAATTTCCGACAGAAAACACGCTGAATGTTGTTAAGATGTAACACAGCAGCCAAACCAAAACAATTACAAGTAAAACCTGCAAATATTATAAACTGCATCAGATGCATGTCGCCATCTAGCGACTACCTGGGGGAACAGCTGACTCAGCTCATCATGTAATGACATGGAACGGCGATGGGGACTTAGATTTTAAAAAACTTACAGGAAATAAATGGAAAATTGGTACACCACGAGAACAATGCCAGCCCCGAATTTTTGAGTATGAAAATGTTGGTAAATTTACATGTTTGAGATTTTCAGAAAAGATGACCAGCAATAAGACGGTCCTAAAAAGTTTTGTTGGAGACTAAAATTAAAAACCTAAAAATCTACGTCATACGTACGCCATAGAAATGAGCCAATTGCCACTGCAGTAATTAATTGATTCTTCTAGCACTGCAAACCCAACCAGAGTTTGAACAGGGGTTATTGTCAGTGGGGTCACAAATTTTATCAAATATCCAACAAGTCCAGTAAACCCTAAAAATATTTGCAACAAAGCTGCCAACATAAGTGAACCTTGGATCTATAAATTAATAAAAATTATAAGCTGAATCATGAATATAATAGAATATCGTTCTCCTTCACCATTGATATTCTTTGCTGCCACACTTCATCATTAAAAGGAGTGGAAATGTTTGACGTATTATCTACAGTAAAAAAAAACACGATGTGAACATACTATCATTATCATTGCGAGAAACTATACTTTTAATAACTGGACATTTTTCGTTCGCATCACCTAAAGCGACAAAAATTGGTACTAAATAAGCGAAAGAAGTTCCCTGAATGAGTGGTAACCTGATACATATAGTTTGATTACGTATCAATTTTTAAGAGTTATTTTTTAATTTTTACCTATAGCCAATGGCTGATTGCAATATAGTAACAATTCCACTTACAAAGAACATTGCAGCGGCGATGTCTCCTCTAGCAGGGTTATTTGCTCCAACACAATAATATGGAAAAAGTAAATATGGCACAGCAACAGTTCCACCGACCATAGTGAGAAAATGCTAAATGAGGTAATTTTTAATTTATACAGTTTGACAAAAAAGTAAAAATGTGATTGTAGAAACTGTTTGCTTAAAATTTGAAAATTTTACCTGAAATCCAGATATAATAGATAAAGGCCATGGAGCTGGATCAGATATTCCGTAAGAGTTATCGTTCATTTCGGTTCTTGTTCAATTTTAAAGACCAATATAAATTGCCTCTTGTATGTTTGACATGTAATTATTATGGTTCAGTTGTAGGGTTAAGTCATGCATTTCTTGTTACTTTATACTTCACTTGTTGCTCACCAAAAAAGTTATGAAATAAGTTTATAAATCCTTATTTCATTTTTTTGTACTATCAATAATTTTTTATTTTAGCACAAGTATGTAATAATTCGCGTTTGATTTAAAATTCTGACGGCAATAAGTAATTTTATTTATTTATATTGAAAATTTCTTGCCGATTCCAGAGAGCAATTAGCTGGTAGTGTCAAAAGAAACAGAAATCCTAATGGCGTTACGCCCGTTTAACATGAGCAGAGGTGAATGTCAAGGTTCGAATAATTGTGAGTCAGACACTGATTTGATCAATTGATGCTTGAAGGGTTGGTTCAGTGCAGTTGGGTACAATTTGACTACGGAAATTATCTCAGGATTATCTAAGGGATGTGTTCTGATCAACCGCGTGGTTTACTAGTTTCACAGCTTAAAAAAACTGCAAGATTGCTGCAGATTTGAGCCAAACTAAATGTCATAGTTTTTGTCTTTAGGTTGTGTAAAGTTTCCATTAAAACTATTTTTTCCCATCCAATATTCATACAGACATTCTTTTTTAACTCGAACTAATTTCATGACACAAATTATTTGGAGAAGTCTGACACTACTTTTATTAACTATTATTTTTTTAGAAATAAAAAGAAAACCAACTGCTACTTTTGAAAAATGAACTGATATAAATTAAAATCTTTAATGAAGCTTACTTAAACCCTGAATGATCCATAAATCAGAATGATTGCTGCTTAGTCACTTAGTGTTATTGACATTTTTACTTTTGCTTCAATTGTCGCAAGAGAGATGACATACAATAGCTTTTAACGCGAGTTAAGGTCATAAATTGTGAAGGGGATGTCAATGAGACAAATGAAGTGTCAACGCCTCACCTCCAAACGCTCAAAAACAATACAATTCCCCTTCTTTTGAAAAAAAAAAAGCCATCTCAGATTCAAGGTCACCTATTTGTAAAGGCTGTTCCTCCTACTTTTGTCCCCAAAGGCTTAACAACCATCAACGTTGTGAAAGAATTCACCATTTTGTTTCCACTAAAGAAATATCTTTTAGCTTAATTTGAGAAAAATCTTTTTAGGGTGAAAACATTCTTAGGAGCATTAAAGACACCTGTCCGGTTGTTCACTTTGGCCCCTTGCAGTGCACGAGTTGGGTTTGGTAAATCCTAACTGCAGCTAAAGGAACAAAAAGAATTTGAAAACAAAGTCAACACATAAATAAATTGTAGGGATAATTTGTGTTTAGAAAATAATGGGTTAAGTTATCTATTTATTACACATCGTGTAAGAAACCAAGGGCAAAGTGTGTGAATGGTCTTGACGCCAGCTGATGTGATCACCTCGAAAAAGGTGATTATCTTAGTAGGGGTCCGGAACAATCAATAGAACTCAAGTAACAAAGGTTTCTCTTCCCAGAGGACGCTAACAAAAGCTAAAGAAACGCCAGTCAAGTATTTATTTTCTAGGTAATTTTACTTCACTTTTATTTTACTATAAATCAATTTGTTGAAAGCGGAAAAATATTTACAATTTCTAATTATCTGAATTATTACACTTCTGTTTCACCACCTCTTTTCACAAACATTAAAGCCGTATTAAGAAAGACTTGTTTATTAGGTCCATTACGCGAATAATTTAATGAAGGTTGGTGTTGATAAGTGAGTTTCTTTCCTAGTTGCATCCATATAGTTACAGTTTTCTTAGTCCAAATCCACAATCCACTTGCAATTCCAATAATTAAATTCATAAAGACTTTAAGCATAAATATCTTCAAGTTTGGAGTATTATCACTGTCCACTCTCAACCAAGATTCTTGATTGATGCACTCATAAATATCTATTGCAAACACACACACTGCTGGTATTGCGTACATAAACCCATACACTCCTATTCGAATTGATGCAACACTCGATTTCTCTTCTGGTTTCGTTTGCTGACATCCTACCAAAAAGAGTCCAGCTCCACACACCAAATACACAAACCGAGGTATCAACACAAATGTAGTTAAATTTGAATTGCCGACATAACACGTTCCTGTAAGTTCATCCGCATCAACAATGTTCATCACCGTTGCAGCAACAGTTTGCGCTGCAGGTAGACCCCATGCAAAAGCATGGAATATGCTTCTAAGTCTTTCAACCGATTCGTGATTAAAGTGAAGCCCTCTTGAAAGATACCACGTCAAAGACAAAATAATCCACCACACATTTGCTGCCATTTCAAAGTAATAGCGTAAAAGAAACACTATCACGCAGTTTGTATGGGCTAAACCTTGTTGAATCAGAACGGGAGTTGTTTGTATGTCCGCTGTTATACAAGCCATGACGTCACGTCCCATTAAAATACGAACCAAATGTCCTATACTATAAATATTGTAATTCATAGCAATAAAGATAACGATTTTCTCCGGAAACTGAAATTGTGAACTATCAATTACGTATGTAAGAAAAGTGACAAGTGTGGTTAAGAAGCAAAGCATGGACCATACGGTGATCCAAACTTCTGTAAACTGTTTATCTTCCTCTTTAAACAATATGTTAGCATTGCATAGGGGCATGCAACTTTCAGTCCTGTTAATATAAACATACATTTCACTTTTTTTAAAGTTTGCACAACTGCCTCTCGTCTGTAAAGGCTGATATGGTCGAGTAGGGTAAAGGAATTCACTTCCTCTGAATTTTGGCCTTCGTCCACCATATGGAGGAAAGACAGGATCTTGTTTGGAAGTTGTTTCTTTAGTGCCCTCTATGCACATGTGTTGTTGATTATTTTCTGGAGGGAATTTAATGCAACTCAGAGAGGAGGGCCAGAGGAAACCAAATTCTTCAAGCACTGGTTGACACTTTGAACGAACGGATTCACACAGTGAACGGCAGGGACCGATTGGTTCTGGAACTTTGTCAGTACACATTGGAACGTAAACTGAGCAAAGGAATAATCGTAATTGTGTGGAACATCCATATTGGATGAGAGGTGTAAAAGTTTGTAACTGCAGTTCAGCGTCCTGTTGAAGCTCGTGGCCCAACAAATTAGGCATGCGTGTCACGTTGTATCCAAGTCCACGACATAGTTCAATTTGTATTGGATCACATGTTGGAAAGTTGGCATCAGTAATCACTAGAGCTACTAAAACAATGGCAAGTTGTAGTGACCAAACATTTTTTTGAGTCATGGTTGTTGATGAGAAACTGAGCTGAAGTTGCACTTGCTTCTGCAAGACAAGGTTTGTGAATGAGGTATGAGCACATGAGGGCCTGGGAACACAATTTGTTTAGTTTCCTTGGCCAATTGAGTGAGAGTTGTTAAGGAGATGCCACTCCCATGCTTGTTATGAGAGTGAAGGTTTTCTATTGGTAGCAGCAGGGGGCACAGCGGGAAATCGCAAGGGAGATCTAAGGTCTTGAGGGCAGTGAATAAAAGAAAGTGCTCTCTCTCCCCTCAGCTTAGACACGCAATTCTTTCTGTTTTGTTGTTAGTTGGGTGTGTAAGCAGTAGGTGTGAAACTGTCCTAAATAATTGTAAGCATTTTCTTTTCAGAAATAATTTTCATCTTTTACAGTTCTTTTAAGCATCTTTTACATCTTTTTCAACAAATGCTAATTAAAATATTGGTAGCCTTATGTATTACAATTTCTAGTTTATAAGTAATGGTTTAATTCCAATGTTCTTAACACTACTAGAGCTCTGAAATTGTGTGCAATTTTCTCCTCAAAATACAACAAATTCCATTAAAAAAATTTTTTCCTTTGTATACAACACGATGAACACCAGGGCGGCGTTGCAAAACACTGCTGTATCTGCCTTGGTCTGCTGGTAAGACTAAAAGGCAGACCACCTTTTAGTCTTACCCGCCTTGTGAATGGGAGGTTGTGATTCAACATAATCCCCTTTAGTTTACTTCTGATATAACCGAAAACAAGATTGCGTTTACACGTTAAATAATAAAGAACGGAAATAGTTAAGTATGTATTCTTTCGTTTATTTCGATATCAATTATTTACGTGTTTAGTTTGTCTTAGTATCCCGACACACAATCGCAAATAATGGGTAGTCAACACTTCAGTTTAAAGTGGAAGAACCATCAAACCAACTTATTATCGGTTTTCGATCAACTACTACAAAACGAAGCATTTGTAGATGTCACTATTGCTTGTGAAGGACTGAGCATAAAAGCGCACAAAATAATTCTGTCAGCGTGTAGCCACTACTTCCAGTCTCTATTCATCGATAATCCTTGCAAACATCCAATTGTGATATTAAAAGATATGAAATTTAGCGAATTGAAGGCTATACTGGACTTTATGTACAAAGGGGAAGTTAGCGTGAGTCAGGAACAATTGCCTAATTTATTAAAAACAGCAGAGGCTTTGCAAGTAAAAGGTCTGGCCGAAGTTACAGGACAGACAAGTAACCCAGAAGAGAGTGTTGAAACAAGTTCGTGTACTAAAGGAAGAACCAGTCCACCAGTTCGGAAGAAAAGAAAACTTAGCAAATTTGACAACAATAAAGTAACGGAAGGATATGACAGTGACAATACACTTGATAATGCAAATGAAGGTGATTCAAGTCCAGATGAAAATGATTGGAAAGAGCCTGTAACTGTAAATCAAGAACAGCCGACTTCGCTTATGGTAACCACAAAAAATAAATATTACTAAAATCATTTTAGAGGTTTGCTACTAAAAAGAAGTGTTTGTGTACACGAATTTCAGTTAAATTAAAATAGTTTAAATTATAGTTAGTGAAATTAGTGTAGACTAACATTACTATACGCAGCTGAGTAATTTGTATTTTTTATATATATATATATATAGACAGAAAATGAATCGAACAATTTGGAAATGGATAATTCTTGGAACACTGGAAATAATATTCAACACTTGCCAAATCAATTCCAACGCAATACTGAAGATTCTTCTATTAAATTGGATACAGGTTGGAAATTTTGTTGAAATTAATGGAAGAAAACTTTACTGTTGTTATTGATTAACAAGCTGCTTTAATTCCGTATTAGTAAACTGAATATTTCGTGTAATTGGAAGTAATTGTTTTTGGTATGTAAACTTGCAAACTGTAGTGAGATAAAAGGTGATTTAAATTAATTAATATTACACAGTTAAAGTAGCTGGTGGGATAACTTAAATTAAATATCATTCCTCAAATATTTCATGCATTGCAGATGATTCGGTATCAAATCATACGGTAAACATTCCGGAAACTGAATGGCCCCCTGAATATAATGTGCCACCACGTCCGAGTGATGTAAGGTCAGAGTCAACCCCATTGCCACCCGATCAAGTTTCAGCGACGTTTCCTACTGACAAACGGAACTCAGGTTACAATAAAGTTCAAACTTTAATTTAAAATTGAAGTTTGCGCAGGCATTATATTATATGAAACGATACTGCAAACAGTAAAAAGGAAGTTGTGGTACAGCTACACCAATAACTATCTGCTGGCATTGCTATTGCAAATGATGCAGTAGAAGCAAAGTGGACGGTTATCTCAGCTGTTTCACAACTTTTCTCTATTATTTAGACTCACCATGTACCAACGTCATGGTACCTAATTGAGAGTAGAAAGACCCAATTCGTCACCGTTGTAGCATACTAAGCTTATTAAAGACTTTCAGTCTACACTTAGGGAAAGAACCATTTGTGAATATGTATCGTAAAATATAGGAACTTTATTTATAATGTTAATCCATTTAATTTGGAATACAAAATGTTTTCATCCTATATATTACAAATTCCAAAACGGTTTTATTCATTTTGTAGGCACTTCATCGCTTGTTTGTTGTAACCGACAGTTTTCGTCGGATAGTTCTTTAAGGAGGCATATTGAAACTCATGTTCGCGGAGGCCGAACTGTCATATGTCCAATATGTGGTCAAATTTTCAGCCGCTTGGATAATATGAAAAGGCATATTAAAAAATGTCATAATACGGAAACATACGCGCAACAAGTACAGAAGCCATAAGGAGTGGAGCTTGGAAGAGTCTAACTCCTTCCCATTGACAATGTTTGTGTTTTTGAATATAAAATTTGTTTCAAACGCCGTAATTTATAGTAATTATTATCATAACACTGATTATTGTACAAATTATTTTGTTAATAAATATCATTAGCCAAACTTCACTGCCATTTACAATATTAATTTGTTTTTTTGCAGGCACCAAGTCAACTGAAACGCAAAAGACTCTTAATCAGGAAAGTTTTATGTGCACTCTTTGTTCGAAATCATTTGTCGATAATAGAAGTTTGATTGAACACAGTAATCTACACTTGAAACGGTTTGAATGTGATGTGTGCGGGACTTGTTTTGCCAATCAAAGGGATTTAAGAAGACATGAACATAGACATATACCAATTCATCTTCGTGAACCACAATTTGAATGTCAAGAGTGTGGCAAGCGTTTTCATAACCAAGGATCATTGGTTAATCATCGTAATGTGCATAAAGAAAGATTTAAATGTGATACATGTGGTCATTGCAGTCAGTCAAAGGTAATGCTTGAAAAACATATGAGGATACATCTGTAATCACAAAACTTAATCATATCTTTAATGGTTTAAGATTGCGATTGTATATTTGTTTTTGAACAAGTAAAATCATTTTTTTAAATTTTAAATTTTTATTTGAAATTTAAAAATAAGATACTTTTCGTATAAAAACGGCAGTTATTGGACGCAGTAAAAAAATTGCGCAAATATTGTGGTTTTTATTAGCAATCTCAAAAACGAATATTTCTTAATGCAGGTCTATGAAACGGTCTATTATAAAAATTATACATGGAGAATTTGTCGTAATACACAATAAGAATGAGACACATGATTGATTTTTTCGAAAATTAACTTTTTAAGTAAAACAACATTGGGACAACTGCAGCAAAATGACTCAAAATCTGCAGTTGTTTGTTTTTCAATTTTTGCACTGCAATCATACATTTTTAGTGCAGTCTGCGGCTAGTAGTCTTTTTGAAGGCTAGATGACATACGGAGTCAGTATGGTAAGAGAATATTTTGCACCGTACAGATACATAATAACGTTTATGTTTATTGACAGTACTGGCTAGCAAGTTTGAGTTAAACAAAAAGTGTTCTCTAAAGAGACTAGCGTTGTTGTTTGAACTGGAAAGTTAACACTAAGTCGCAAAAAATTTTGACTAACACGATTTTTCCACTTCTTTTTTGTTTGTAAAATCATTTTTAAAAACGTAATCTTATACAGAATATCGTTATACCGTTTTATCAAATGGTAAAACTTTTAACTTATAATCAAGAATATAATTAAACTATACGAATTAATTTGTTAGATTTCTTTTAAAACCCATTATAACAGTCGTAGAAAACTAGTTGCAATACAGTTGTGTCTTTCAAATCAGAATGTATTAAATGCAGTTTTTTTAATATAACTTAGTTCAAATGGCACTTCAAATGAAATCACGAATCACATTTTTTTTTTTAATATCGCTCATCCTGGTGGTAAGTCTTAGTATTGTACGCACTGACACTACTACCATTACGCTTAACTTCAATACTTTTCCCACTTCTATTATCGTAATTAATTTCGGAATTTGATCCAAAATCGCCTGATCCATTCAGACTTCTGCCCCAATAAAGTGAAGGTGGACCGTTCATGTCAAACTGCTCCTCTTCTTGCCTTGATCGCGTTCTATGCTCTTGACAAATGATCACGCAGTGTATAAAACTTCCAATAAGGGTCATGAAACCGAATATTAGCATAAATACTCCAAAGTACCAAATATAGCCAGGTTCATAAAACTGAAGAACCAAAGCGAAACCCAGGCAAATAAGAATAAGTGCGAAATTGAAGAGCACCATGAGGCAACACAATCCTTTGATGCGAGGACATAGTGGATTTTCTGCTACTTCAATTTTGGCTTTGGCCCGACCACTTCGACTGGTTCGGCTGGTTAAGTAGGATGCTTCTGATGGAGGCGAGCCATTGCTTACGTAGGAAATTTCTGATGGATTTGTCTTTGTTGTTGAACGAGGCATATTGTGGTCGCGAAGAGTTGGGACTATAATAATCACCGCAAGATGAGATTTTCAGTTTTCACCCTGTGAATGAAACAAATATAAATAGATTTTAATGGTTGATGTTGGTTTGACAAAGATTTAAGGAAATAGTAAACTACTACTAACTACCCCTTTAACTTTTGGTGCGCATTTTCAGCTGTGAAAAATTTGTCATTTCTCGTTTATGGACCTCTTATTTATTTTATTTCTTACTGTCATTAATTTGCTATTAGATAGGGTACATTACACAGTTTGATGGAGGCTCTTTTTAAGTATTGCAGAGCTTAATTAACAGTAATTTCCTTTTCAAAATAAAACGCAATTGTAAAAATAAACTTTTGAAGAAATTTTTTTAAATTTATAACCTCAAAAATATGAAATAATGTGTCAAGTTTATAGGAGGAGGTTTAAAGTTGCTTTGCTAACAGCCTATTATTAATTCCCGTTATTAACTTTCTTTTATCGTTCTAACTTTTCTTTTATTTTTTTTTCATTCACTGCTGAAAGGAATATGAAAGACAGCTGGCCCTCCCGTGTTTCACAGCTTAATTTTTTTTTTTTTACTGCAATTGTTTACAGAAACATTAATTAAACTTAATGAAGTAATATTTTCGCAAGGTTGATATTTAATCCGATATCTCTAAATTCAATTTTTATAAATTTTTAAAATCGTTACACAATGCATTTAATTGCAATTGAGTAAATGATTTTGCATTCA
The DNA here is from genome assembly GCA_034686365.1 of Pachymerium ferrugineum. Classification (NCBI taxonomy): domain Eukaryota; kingdom Metazoa; phylum Arthropoda; class Chilopoda; order Geophilomorpha; family Geophilidae; genus Pachymerium; species Pachymerium ferrugineum. The sequence goes on along the minus strand of JAQGAS010000888.1, from coordinate 1,334 downwards.
TTTTTAACAAAATTTTTATAGCGAAGGTTTTAAATACTGTAATATAAAACTATCCACTTGTTAACATTGTTCAACAATCATTTTTGTCAATTTAAACTGATACAAGAGAGCAAGAAACTAATATTTCACCTTGTCCATGGGCAAAGACCCATTTCATTTAGGCCAATGACTCTGATTGACATAACCTCAATTAGTTATAAACCCCCTAATGATACTGTCAAAAAATACGTGATCTAGAGTCTAGTAAATCATTAAAGAAAAGTTGTAACAATCTGTTTGATTATATTTATAATATATATTTGTGCAATTTTTACAGGTTCAAGATACACAGAATTTTGCACTTTTTGTTTTTTCAGTCCATTTATTTTTTATGTTAGATGTAAATCTTAACTGAACTAATTTCGTATGCATTAATAATACGTAAATTTTTAGTCACAGAAAATAACGTTACATAAAACCTTCGAACCCACACTGTAATTTTCAACCACATTTAGCAACTGGGTGGGGTGACAAATATTAAACAGCTTCAAGGTAACAGCAAAGCAGCACTGCTATTAAAACAGTGACATAAATAAAATCCCACAATAAGAAATAAATCTCGATCGCTTAAAAATTAAAAAAAAAACTCAATTTATCGCATGTTTAAAACTGTTTTCTTTACAGGTGACCCTCAATTAAGTTATGCAAGAAAAATATGTCAGATCTTAAAAGCACAAGGTAGCCAATTAAAATCAAGGTAAACTCAGGTGATAGCCAGACTTTTAAAGAACTTTTAAAAAATTATTAACTTACCATGATAAAGTCTGAAATTTGTGTTGTGACTATTTATCAGATGTTGCATGTAACGTTCCAAAAATTGCATTGAGGGAAGACGGCAAGGGCAACTCCGGCGACACACCTGTTATGGTATTAAACGTAAGGAATCCAGTCACTCCTACGACATAAACGTGTTCCCGGATGAGCCGCAAGGCATGCAAGGGGAGTATTACGTGTTAAGAAACGGTAGGTTTTTTTTGGAATAATAAAGATGATACTTCTATCTCCAATCGTATACAAAAGTTTAGCGAAATTAATTTTGAACAAATTTTTTTTTGTGAACATACTTAATAAAAATAAATTTTTATACGAGTAGGGTTTGTGTCCAACATTTTACATAAATCGAAAGTAATAAAAAGCAGTAAAATATTGAATTACAAGGCTTAGAACTTAAATTTTTTGAAATTTAGAATGTAACATCTAACGCTACGGCGTTAAACCCTTTTACATTTTCTCCATAGATGGCGTGTAACGTCATAGGATAGTGTTGATGAGACTACTCTTTTCAATGGCTGATC